>JAJONR010000834.1:0-134823 GCA_029582245.1 Solanum etuberosum
GTATCTAGACTTGTTTGTAATTGTATTTATTGATGATATTTTGGTGTATTCACGCTCAAAAGCTGAGCATGCAAATCATCTGTGAGCAGTCCTTCAGGTTCTTCAAGACCGAGAACTTTATGCAAAATTTTCTAAGTGTGAGTTCTGGTTAGACTCTGTAGCTTTCTTAGGCCATATTGTATCAGATGTAGGCATTACTGTTGATACACAAAAGATTGAGGCTGTAAAAACTTGGCCCAGACCCATGACTCCAACCGAGGTTCGTAGTTTCTTAGGGTTAGCTAGGTACTACATAAGGTTTGTAGAGGTGTTTTCTTCACTTTCAGCACCCTTAACAAAGTTGACTCAAAAAGCAGCTAAGTTCCAACTGAATACATATGAAGCTAAAATGCACTAAATACTGAATAACTCGAAATACTAACATGCTAACTGAGTATGCAACATTTATATACTGAGAATGTGACATTCAAAATCTGGAGCATGATTTTCTGTTTAACTGACATAGCAAGTATAATTCATGAACTAATAGAATTTACACAAACTAGGGTTCTGAGTTTTATACAAGGAATTAAACAACGTTTCCAAGAAAACATGTTATTTAGACTGTAGATACTATAGCAGCTGAAATCACCATAATTCCCCAGATTTTACAAACCCTAGGTCTAAACAAGTTATGTGGAATCAAAGAACTGACTGAATTCTAGGGAACTAGTGGATGAAAGGAACCCACTAGTTAAATCCCACATACCTAGTGACGAAAACTACGGAGAAATCCTTTGGATTACGGGGCTGAACTTGAAGAAAATCCTCTGCTTGTTCTTGGAAAAAACTGGCGCCTCGTTCTCATTTTTTTGTTCTAATTTCGATAGTTTTAGGATAATGAGGGTTTTGGGTAGGTTATGACTAGATTATTAGGCTTAGACTAAGAAAAAAGATGTAGTTTAGGTGCCCAAAGCATAGTGGAAAAGACCAAAATGACCTTGACTTTAAACCTAACGAAGGCCATCCACGAGGCCACTGATGGACCGTTGTTCGGACCATGGCCCGTCGACTAGGGTCGTGGTTTGTGGCCTGCCTGACTGGGCTTCACTAAAACAAGCATAACTTTTCACTCCGAGCTTGGATTTTAGAAAACTGAGTGGCGTTGGAAAGAGGATTCAATTATCTTTAATTTGATAGGTCATGGGCCACCTAGTTAATTTTGTGATAAAAGATATGACCATTTGAATTTGACTCAAAAGCCATTTTCCTCTAAATAGCTATTGATCCTCACCTACGGCCAGACCTACTGTCTGTAGGTCAAACCACGGACCGCACTGGTCAGCCGTGGGTGGGATCAGAGATCCCTAAATCCTGGACCCTAACGACGGACCCCACCTACGGATCGTGTGTCAGGCCATAGACCGTCGGTGGCTTCCGTGGTTCTGGCACCAGGTCCTGAAAAGCTGCATTTTTCTATGTTCTCGAATTCGAGGTGTTACAATATCTCCCCCTTGGGTGCATTGTTCCCCGAATGAAGTCTAAGCAAGCTTAGTATAGAGGGAAAGAGCTGCAATCCCTACTACTAAGTACTATAAACTAATATCTAACTGAACTGAGTTCAAAGAACATGCAAATATGCTAAAAATGCAAGAATAACTGAGGGAACAAGATACTGAGACTGAATTACTTATACTGGAGAGGAACTAGTACCTCAAGCCGAAACGGAATCGGAAGGGAAGAGGTGAGGATACTTGGCCATCATGGCTGCTTCTGCTTCCCAAGTAGCTCCCTCTACGGACTGACTCCTCCACAAAACCTTTACTGAAGCAACGTCCTGATTTCTCAACCTCTGAACCTGACGGTCAAGAATTTCAACTGGCACCTCTTCATAAGTGAGACTATCCTTCACAGCCACACTCTCTAATGGTACTATCGATGCCGGATCACCCACACATTTCTTCAACAAGGAAATGTGAAAGACTGGATGGATCGCTGTTAGTTCTGCGGGCAACTCTAACTCATAAGCCACATTACCAACCATTATCAAGATTTTGTAAGGACCTACATATCTTGGATTGAGATTCCTTTTCTTCCCAAATCTCATCACCCATTTAATAGGTGATACTTTCAAGAAAACCCAATCATCGATTTCAAACTCTAAGTCCCTTCTCCTCACATATGCATAGGACTTATGACGACTCTGAGCTGTCTTTAGTCTATCTCTGATGAGCTGAACTTTTTCCATTGCTTCATAGACCGAATCTGGACCAATCAAGGCTTCTTCCCTACTTTGAACCAACCAACCAGAGATCTACACATTCGCCCATATAGTGCCTCATAAGGGGCCATCTGAATAGTGGAATAGTAGCTATTATTATAGGCGAACTCTATGAGAGGTAGGTGATCATCCCAATTACCCTTGAAATCGATCACGCAAGCTCTCAATATGTCCTCTAAGGTCTAAATGGTACGCTCTGCCTGACCATCCATCTGCGGATGAAATGTTGTACTGAGATTCACTTGAGTACCAAGACCTTTATGAAACGATTTCCAGAAATGAAATGTAAACTGAGGCCCTCTATCCGAAATGATAGACAAGGGAACCGCATGCAACCTGACTATCTCATTGATGTAGAGTTTGGTGTAGTCCTCCGCTGAATCTATAGTTTTGACAGCCAAAAAGTGAGCGGACTTAGTGACTCTGTCCACTATCACCCAAATGGAGTCATGTTTTCTGCGAGTACGAGGTAAACCCGTAATGAAGTCCATGTTTATCACTTCCCACTTCCATGTAGGAATGTTAATCCTTGAGTCATACCTCCTAGTTTCTGATGTTCCACCTTAACATGTTGACAGTTAGGACACTTAGCCACAAAGTTTTCTATGTCCCTCTTCATGCCATTCCACCAAAAGACTTCCCGTAGATCACGGTACATCTTAGTGGCACCTGGATGAATGGAATACCTGGAGTTATGAACTTCTGTAAGGATTTTCTGCTTCAACTCACCCACATTAGGAACATATAAGTGACCCTGGTAACGAAGCACACCATCTCCCCCTTAGGAGAAAACCTCAACTTTCTGCTGATGAACTGCACCTTTCAACTGAAGTAATATAAGATCACTGTCCTGTTTTTCCTTAACCTCCACTACCAGTAAAGATTCTGATACATTCTGAACTATCACACCACCATCTAATGTGTCCGTAGAACAAACTCCTAAGCGAGCAATCCGGTGAACATCTTTGGATAACTCTTTCTTTTCTTCCTCAACATGTGCTACACTACCCATAGACAGTCTGGTCAGAGCATCATCCACTACATTGGCCTTACCTGGATGGTAAAGCACATTCATGTTATAGTCGTTGAGAAATTCAAGCCATCTCCTATGACAAAGATTTAACTCTTTCTGGGTGAACACATACTGGAGGCTTCAACATGAACACCATACAAGTAGTATCTCTAAATCTTTAGGGAAAATACTACGGCTGCAAGCTCGAGGTCATGAGTCGGGTAATTCTTCTCATGGACCTTAAGCTGCCTAAAAGCATAAGTTATAACCTTTCCTTACCGCATCAATACACAACCTAGGATGATTCTAGATGCATCATAATAAACCACATAACCGTCTGAACCCTATGGTAGAGTCAAGACTAGAGTTGTAGTCAACCTGGTCTTCAGTTCTTAGAAGCTTTTCTCACACTCATCTGTCCACTAAAATTTGACCTTCTTTTGAGTCAACTTGGTCAATGGGGAAGCTATGCTTGAAAATCCTTCAACAAACCTCTTGTAATAACCGGCCAAACCCAAGAAAATTTTGATATTTGTTGGATAGGTGGGTCTGGGCCAGTATTTTACGTCCTCAATTTTCTAAGAATCCACCCCGATGCCTTCACTAGATAACATGACCAAGGAACGCGACTGACTGTAACCATAATTCACATTTGCTGAACTTAGCGAATAGTTGGTGATCTTTGAGAGCTTGCAAAACAATTCTCGGGTGAGTCACATGCTCTTCCTCACTTTGAGAATAGATAAGGATATCATCAATAAAGATGATGAAGAACAAGTCCAAATACTGTTGGAACACCCTATTCATTAAGTCCATGAAAGCTGCAGGAGTATTTGTTAGTCCAAAAGACATAACTACAAATTCATAATGACCATACCGAGTTCTGAAGGCTGTCTTCGGAATGTCACTATCTTTGACTCTAAGTTGATGATAGCCGAATCTGAGGTCTATCTTAGAAAAGCAACTAGCACCCTGAAGTTGGTCGAACAAGTGATCAATCTTAGGGATAGGACATCTGTTCTTGATTGTGACTTGGTTCAACTGCTGATAGTCAATGCACATTCTGAGAGAACCGTCTTTCTTTTTCACGAACAACACTGGAGCGCCCCATGGAGAGATATTGGGTCTGATGAAGCCCATATCTAGAGGGTCTTTCAACTACTCTTTCAATTCCTTAAGCTCGAATGAAGCCATTATTTAAGGAGGAATCGATATGGGCTGGGTATCTGGAAAGAGATCTATTCCAAAGTCGATTTCCCTTTCGGGAGGAACTCCCGGAAGATCTTCTGGGAACACTTTTGGAAACTCATTTACTACTGGGACTGACTCAAGAGTTGAGGTTTCAGAGTTTGAATCCTTAACCCAAACACAATGATAGATATACCCTTTGGAAATCATTTTTCCCGCCTTAAGGTAAGAGATAAATCGACCTATAGGCACTGAGCTACTACCCTTCCATTCTAAGACTGACACCATTTGGAAACTGAAACCGAACGATCCTAGTTCTACAATCGACTGAGGCATAACAAGAATGTTACCAGTCCATGCCTAGAATGATATCGAAATCTACCATTTCTAACTCTACAAAGTCTGCTGAGGTGACTTTCTGAGAAACTGTGATATGGTAATTTCTGTATACCCATCTAGCTATAACTGGGTCACTAACTGGAGTAGAGATTGAGAACGGTTCTGAGAGAGTTTCTGGGTTGACACCGAAGTTTACTACTATATACGAAGTTACAAAAGACAGAGTAGCCCCTGGATCTAACAATGCATAAACATCTAAATGAAAGAATCGTAACGTACCAGTGACCACATCAGGAGAGAGTGATACCAAGTCTTTCCTAACCTATTCAAATACAATGCAGTTGCTTCTACTTTATGATGCTCCTATATTCCATACAAGTTGAAATACCTTTCACACTTGTGCAGCCAGACCTTAGGTTCATGACCTTTAAAACTAGGTAACTCTCACTTGGGAGGGGAAATGGGCACCATCTAAAGCCTGTTTGGCCTTTGTTTCTGAGTTGTATTAGGAAGTATGACATCTCCTTATTGGTGTTCTCCATGGGCTCGATTAAGTACTCTCTCGAGCTATTAGTCGATCAAGGATCAACTCCAACTTTTCTTGGATCTATGTATGTATATTTTAAATCTCATGTTGATTAGAAGTACCTCCATTAAAACCTTGTCATATCTATCCAGCCATTCCTCCACCAACTTGGATCTTGTTCCGTCATCCATTCGCTACCACACATGTCGAACGAATACTGCTCTGATACCAATTGTCAGGATCTCAATTAAGACCTGTCTATAATTCACAAATAAGAAGAGAAACACTTTTTTTGGGATAATTTTCAAATTATATTCAAATAGGGAATTGGATATTGACTACAAGTAATTGAAAAAACTGAACTAATCTATGATAACTAAGATAAGTGGCCATCGAGGGTGAGTCTCGAATCAGAATTATCGATGAGTGATGTCACGACCCAGGGGTACCCCCTAGATGTAACATGGCGTATAGAACCCCGAACGACTCCACACAAGCCACTTAGCTCTCATAACATAAGAAATAGAACAATTAGAATAAAATGATAGTCCAAGTCTAAATCATTTTATAAAATGAAAAGCAGAAGTCTAAACTCATGTCTCATCATATCCATCTAATACAATCGAATGAAATTAGGCCTAGCCCATACATCATGTTCAAAAATGAAATACATGAAAGAAACTAAGAAGATAAAACTCCGTCCTCGAACCATGAGGACTCACCAAAGCTCGGGAATATCTAAAGTCAACCTCTAGCCACGAAAACCTAAAACCTGACTGTCGGACCCTACATTTGTGAAAAATGTAGGCAAGAGTATGCGTTAGTACAAAATAATGTACCAAGTATGATAGCCATGCATAAAACATTTAAAACATACTAAAACAGACATTTCATTTCATAATATGCAATTGACCAAGCTAAACATGATATAAAAGCTTTATAAAACATGAGTCATAAAATTAAGGTCAATGCAAGCTAACTTCATATTTAAAGCCTTTAAACTCACATGAGATACTTCTTGAAGTAACCTTAGTTCATTATTACTTGTGGGGAAATTAGCCTTAACCGACATGAGATCCTGTGAGCTATAACATGATCACCCGGTGTCTCCCACACCAAAAAGGGTTGTTCTACTTGCCTAAGGTAGAACCATGAACATATAGCTTAAGTGGATCAACTAGCTAATTAACCTATGTGGGTACATAGTTTATGGGATAAGGAGATTGCTACTAGAAACCCGGCCTCTACTACGGGGGAGCTTCCATCTCATGAGATTAATTTGGAAACCTGGACTCTACTACAGGAGAGCTTCCATCTCAATATCAATATTCACTCGATGCTAAGCATAAATTCCCACGGAATAGTCATTTCTTACTTGACTTCATTACTCATGAAAAGGTATCCTTTGGACAACCAATCCAAGCTAGTTCATTAGAATAGCTCTTACTCTTGATTCATTTAGGTGAGAAAGCCTTTCAACCAAATAATCCTTTCTATGTGAGAAAACCTTTCACACCATGCTAGTTATGTGTTTATGAGAATGTCCTTTCAACAACACAACAACAACAACAACAACAACAACAACAACAACAACAACAACATTGGTATTTTACTCTCAAAGCACCCTTAATACATTAGCATAAATCTCTTAATCAATGCATAAGTCCATAATTTACCTCTTGAGGTCAAAACCCACTATCAATCATAAACTCTTAGAAAATATAGGTTAGATATGAATTTCATCATAAATACATGTAAACCTAGTAATACATGCTCAATTTCATAAAACACTTGCTTTATACTCAGAATGCCTCTTCATATGATTCACAACTTGAAAACATAAGGATTACATGGGTTCATGGGGGGATTCATCATAAAAGTATTTCAATTCATCAATTCATGCATAAAAGATCATAATTCAATCATTTAAATCAATAATGATAAGAACCCAAGCTAATTGAAGAAAACCCTAACTAAATTGGGGAATTTTATAATTTGAAATAGAGAGATTTAGGAACTCCATGGATGAAAGAAATCCATGGATGAAAACTATCATACCTTAACTCCAAGTACTAGCCTTCAATGGAGGAATTGGAACCTTAGCTTGAAAACCCTAGGTGATTCCTTCTTCTTCTTCTTCAAGTTCTAGAGAGAGAATTATTTGGAGAGGAATTGGTTTATTTTGTGAATTTAGAAGAATGAAGTAAATGGGGTGAATTTGGGGTTAAAAAGGTTTATATAGGGATCCTAAATATAGACAAAATGACATAGCTTAGGAACTAATTAGTTAGGAAAAGACCCAACTAACTCTGAGAATTAACTGTCAGCAGTCCACCGACTGACCCAGTCGATGGACCATGTTCTGACCTACAGGCCGTCCTGGTGGACCGTGGATGGACTTCTGGGACTTGAATCGGGGCCTCGAACCACAGACCGTGGTCTGACCTACGGTCCGTAGGTCAGGCTGTAGTTCTTGGCCTCAACTACTTTGCCAAGGTGACCAACCCACGGACCTACCTACGGTCCGTGGTTCAACCCATGGGTCGTGGTTGGCCTCTGCGGCTGGCACCTGCAACTTCCCAAATCTGGTTTATTTTCCCTTTTTTGGATACGGGGTGTTACAATATCTTTCTCTTGGGACCATTCGTCCTCGAATGAGATTCAAACTGGTTCTAAAAGCTTAAGGAGAGGAACTAACAACCCAATTTATCAATGCAATGCATGAAACCAAGGAGGAACTATCGACTCCAAGCTACGACGTTCTCAAAACATCAAAAAAAGGGTGAAACTAACTCTATCAGCCCATTATGCATGCAATGCACATAAATAAGGAGGAAACATCAACTCCAAGCTCAACAAACTCAAATGCATCACAAGGAAGTAGGAACTACATCGATCAACCCAAAATGCATGAATTTTCAAAATTTCTCATGTTCAAGGAGGAACTAACTTCTCCAAGATAAAAGTATACTCAACACAATCTCATGGAGCTCATATGCAATTTACTCTCAAAAAGCATAGCTAAAGCATGTTCATCAATTCAACTCATGAAGTCTATAGGAAACTCATACTCAATGCATAATAACATGAGGAAAATCAAGCATGTAAACTCATATTCTTTCAAAACACACATTTTCATGAACATGCATAATATAAGGAAATCATGGAAACACATAAAAATACATGAATCCAAAATAAAGGTCAAATCAAGAGGAAACTCATTACCTCAAGCTAGAATATGAGTAGAAGGAAAAAGATGAGGATATCCGGACATCATATCGGTCTCGGCCTCCCAAGTAGCACCCTCAACTAATCAGTTCCTCCACAAGACTTTCACGGAAGCTACCTTTTTATTTCTCAACTTCTTGATCTACCGGTCTGAAATCTCAACCGAAACTTCCTCATAAGAAAGACTCTCATCAACTCCCAACCTTTCTACGGAAACTATGGATGTCAGATCATCAACACATTTCTTCAACAAGGAGACATGGAAAATTGGATGCACCGATGCCAATTTATTTGGCAAATCTAACTCATAAGCAACCTTACCAACACGCCTCAAAATCTGATATGGGCCTACATATCGGGGACTAAGCTTCTCCTTCTTACCAAACCTCATTACACCCTTCATAGGTGAAATTTTTAAGTAAACCCAATCATGCATGTCAAATTCAAGATCCCTTCTTCTCACATCGGCATATGACTTTTGCCGACTTTGAGCCGTTTTCAACCTTTCTCTAATAAGTCGAACTTTCTCTATGGCCTCATGTACCAATTCAGGACCTATTAGGGAAACTTCACCCACCTAAAATCAACCTATGGGAGATCTACACCTACCATATAGTGCCTCAAACGGAGACATATCAATACTCGAGTGAAAGCTATTATTATAGGCAAACTCAATCAATGGCAAATGGTTATCCCAATTACCCTTAAAATCAATCACACAAGCTCTCAACATATCTTTCAAAGTCTGAATAGTACGCTTCGCTTGCCCATCGGTTTGGGAATGAAAGACCGTACTAAGCTTAACCTTAGTGCCAAGACCCTTTTGGAAATACATCCAAAACTGGGAAGTGAATTGGGTTCCACGATCGGAAATAATGGATAAGGGCACTCCATGCAGCCTTACCATTTCTCTCAAGTATAACTTGGCGTAGTCCTCCGCTGAATAGGAAACCTTGACGGAAAGGAAATGAGACGATTTCGTCATCCGATCCACTATCACCCATATAGAGTCATGTTGTCGCCGGGTGCGAGGCAAACCAACAATAAAGTCCATATTCAAATCTTCCCACTTTCAAGTAGGAATGCTAATATCTTGGGACAAACCTCCCGGTTTCTAGTGCTCAACCTTCACTTGTTGGCAATTTGGACATTTAGCCACAAATCCCGCAGTATCTTTCTTCATCCCATTCCACCAATAGACTTCTCGTAAATCACGGTACATCTTGGTGGCTCCCGGGTGAATGGAATACTGCGAACTATGGGCTTCAGCCAAGATTTGTTCCCTCAAATCATCTACATTTGGAACACACAAACGACATTGGTATCTAAGTACCCCATCTCCCTCTTGGGAGAAAGCCTCAACAGATTTCTTAAGTACCACCTCTTTTAATTTTACCAAAATTGGATCAAGACCTTGTTTAGCTTTCACATCGGCTGCAAAAGATGATTCAGACCCATTTTGAACCATAACACCACCCTTGGTGGAGTCCACCAATTGAACACCTAATCGAGCCAATCTATGAACATCTCGAACCAACTCTTTCTTTTCTTCTTCAGCATGAGCAACACTACCCATAGATAACCGACTAAGAGCATCCGCTACCACATTAGCTTTACCGGGGTGATAAAGAACACTCATGTCATAAACTTTCAACAACTCAAGCCACCTTCTTTGGTGAAGATTCAAATCCTTTTGATTAAACACATATTGCAAACTCTTGTGGTCGGTAAACACATCTACATACACACCATACAAATAATGCCTCCATATCTTTAAGGAGAAAACAACCGCCACTAGTTCAAGGTCATGGGTAGGATAATTTTTCTCATGAATTTTAAGTTGCCTTGAGGCATAGGCAATCACTTTCCCATTTTGCATAACCACACAACCTAACCCAATTCGTGAAGCATCACAATAAACCACAAAACCATCCGTCCCTTCTGGTAAGGTCAACATCAGAGCGGAAGTAAGTCTATCTTTCAACTCTTGAAAACTCTTTTCACATAATTCAGACCATATTAATGTAGTTTTCTTTTGTGTCAAAGCTGTCAAAGGAGAGGCAATAGAAGAAAACCCCACATCAAACCTTCTGTAATAACTGGCTAAGCCCAAGAAACTTCTAATATCTGAAGGAGTTAGAGGTCTAGGACAACTCTTGACCGCATCCGTCTTCTTGGGATCTACCTCAATACCCTTACTTGAGACAATATGACCAAGGAAAGCTACAGATCTCAACCAAAATTCACATTTGCTAAACTTTGCAAAAAGTTGTTGGTCCTTAAGAACTTGCAACACGATTCTCAAATGATCAATATGTTCATTCTCACTTCTTGAGTAGATCAAAATACCATCGATAAAGACAATAACAAACATGTCTAGGTATTGCGTAAACACTCTATTCATCAAGTCCATAAATGCCACCGGAGCATTATTCAAACCAAACGACATTACTAGGGATTCATAATGACCATACCGAGCTCCAAAATCCATCTTCAGAATGTCATTTTTGCTCACCCTAAATTGGTGATAGCCCGATCGAAGATCAATCTTAGAGAAATAACTTGCCCCTTGAAGTTGATCAAATAAGTCATTTATCCTTGGAAGAGGATACTTATTCTTACTAGTCACCTTGTTCAACTGACGATAGTCAATACACATACAAGAGAACCATCCTTCTTTCTAACGAACAACATCGGAGCACCACATAGAGAGATACTCGGTCGGATGAAACCCTTGTCTAACAGATCCTTCAACTGTTCTTTCAACTCCTTAAGTTCTGCCGGAGCCATACGGTAAGGAGGAATAGAGATAGGTTACGTATCTGGGATAAGATCGATACTGAAGTCTATTTCCCACTCGAGAGGAATACCGGGTAAGTCATCTGGAAACACTTACAGAAACTCATTTACAATGGGGACCGACTCGAGAGAAGGAGTTTCAAAATCTACATCCCCCACCCTTACTAGATGGTAAAAGTAACCTTTAGCTATCATCTTTCTAGCTTTAAGACAAGAGACAAATTGACCCTTAGGCATAGAATATCCCCCCTTCCACTCTAGGACAGGCTTATTTGGAAACTAAAATTTGACTACACGAGTTCTACAATCAATAGAAGCATAACATGAGTGTAGCCAATCCATACCTAAGATAACATCAAAATCTAAAACATCAAGCTCTACCAAGTCAACAAGAGTAACTCTATGGGACAGGGAAATGGGACATTTTCTATAAACCCTCTTAGCCACCACAGAATCACCAACACAAGTAGAGACAGAAAAAGGTTCTAACAACACATCGGGGAGCACATCAAACCTCATAGCCACATAAGGCGTCACAAAAGACAAAGTAGCATCGGGATCAAGTAAAGCATATACATCAAGTTGAAAAACTTTCAACGTACCGGTAACCACATCCAGAGAACTCTCTTGGTCACCTCTAGTCTGAAGAGCATAAAAGCAGTTTTGCATAGGAGCATTGGAACCCAAACCACTAGGAGTAGCTTGTTTGCCCTCTCTCCCTTTAGCCGTAATCATCGGGAAACCCCTCATTTTGTGACCACTTTTTCCACAACCATAACAACCATCTGAGCCGGCTAGGCACTTACCATCGTGCTTCCTTCCACACTTAGTGTAATTTTGCCTAGGCATTGAAGATCCACTACCATTACCTCCTTGAGGCTTAGGGTTAGACACCCTATCTTGGTTGAACTTTGGAGAAGCATTAGAGGAATCTCGGCCGGAAAGCTTTTGTCAGAATCTAGGACGACCTTGCCCACCGACCTTGCATGAGAAAAGTTACCATCACCGGTCTTAGCACTTTTTACCTCTCTAGACTTTTCCTTGAGTTTTTCCTCCTCAATTTACTGTGCATGTACCATGCGACGAGATATATCCATGTCATGAATGAGCATAGTGGTTCGGCACTCTTTAATGACTATTTCGGACACCCTCGAAACGAACTTACTCATTCTAGCCCTTGAATCCGCAACCATTGTAGGAGCATATTTCGACAATTGAGTGAACTTTAGAGCATACTCCTTCACACTCATACTTCCTTGTCGGAGGTTAATGAACTTGAGCACCTTGGCTTCCCTCATCTCTAGGGGAAAGAACCTATCAAGAAAAGCAGATTTGAACTTCTCCCAATCAAGAGGACCCGCATCTTCCGGTCTCTATTCTTTCCATTGATTATACCATATTTGAGCCACTCCCTTTAGTTGATAAGCGGCCAACTCCACTTTTTCCACTGGCGTAACTTCCATGATCATCAAAACCTTATAGACCTCATCGATAAAATCTTGAGGTTCTTCCTCAACTTTGGAACCATGAAACTCCGGAGGGTTCATCCTCGTGAAGTACCTAACCCTTGAAGCCGTCGTACCCACATTAGGGTTCACGGGAACCGCAACCTCCCTATTTGCTTGGGCCATCACCGCTTGAGCCAACACTTGGAAAGCGGCCCTAAACTCCGCATTGGACACTTGTTCGGCCAAAGTATCGATCGGAACTTGAGGAGCTTGGGGAGAAGCTTATTGTTCCTCATTCTCCCTCATATTCCTTCTAGCATAAGCTCTTCGGGTAGCCATATCCTGAGGAACATAGGATAAGGATTAGGAGAGAGACTTTATAGAGTTAAACTCTATCGCACAACTTAAGAGTAATGAAACAAGTGGAGTTTCCTACTCATCTTATATCATCTCATTCATAAATATGGCGCACTTCACACTTATGAACAATACTCCACTAGACGTGGCTTATGAGACATCCTAGGACCATTCTAAACCTTGCGCTCTGATTACCAAGTTTATCATGACTCAGGGGTACCCCCTAGATGTAACATGGCGTATAGAACCTCGAATGACTCCATACAAGCCACTTAGCTCTCATAACATAAGAAATAGAACAATAAGAATAAAACGATAGTCCAAGTCTAAATCATTTTATAAAATGAAAAGCAGTAGTCTAAACTCATGTCTCATCATAGCCATCTAATACAATCGAATGAAATTGGGCCTAGCCCAGACATCATGTTCAAAAATGAAATCAAGAAAGAAACTAATAAGATAAAACTACATCCTCGAACCATGAGGACTCACCAAAGCTCGTGAATATCTCAAGTCAACCTCTAGCCAAGAAAACCTGAAACCTGATTGTCGGACCTTACATTTGCAAAAAATGTAGGCAAGAGTATGCGTTAGTACAAAATAATGTACCAAGTATGATAGCCATGCATAAAATATTTAAAACATGCTAAAACGGAAATTTCATTTCATAATATGCAATTGACCAAGCTAAACATGACATAAAGGCTTTATAAAACATAATTCATAAATAAAGGTCAATGCAAGCTAAGTTCATCTTTAAAACCTTTGAACGCACGTGAGATACTTCTTGAAGTAACCTTAGTTCATTATTACTTGTGGGGAAATTAGCCTTAACCGACATGAGACCATGTGAGCTATAACATGATCACCCAGTGTCTCCCACACCGAAAAGGGTTGTTCTACTTACCTAAGGTAGAACCATGAAGATCTAGGGCACATAGTTTATGGGATAAGGAGATTGCTAATAGAAACCCGGCCTCTACTACGGGGGAACTTCCGTCTCATGAGATTACTTTGGAAACCTGGCCTCTACTAAGGGAGAGCTTCCATCTCACTATCAATATCCACTCGGTGCTAAGTATAAATTCCCACGGAATAGTTATTTCTTACTTGACTTCACTACTCATGAAAAGGTGTCCCTTGGACAACCAATCCAAGCTAGTTCATTAGAATAGCTCTTACTCTTGATTCATTTAGGTGAGAAAGCCTTTCAACCTAAGAATCCTTTCTATGTGAGAAAACCTTTCACATCATGCTAGTTATGTTTTTATGAGAATGTCCTTTCAACAACACAATAATAACAACAACAACAACATTGGTACTTTACTCTCAAAGCACACTTAATAAAATAGCATAAATCTCTTAATCAATGCATAAGTCCATAATTTACCTCTTGAGGTCAAAAACCACTTTCAATCATAAATTCTTAGAAAACATGGGTTATATATGGATTTCATCATAAATACATGTAAAACTAGTAATAGATGCTCAATTTCATAAAACACTTGCTTTATACTCAAAATCCCTCTTCATATGATTCACAACTTGAAAACATAGGGATTTCATGGGTTCATGGGGGAATTCATCATAAAAGCATTTCAATTAATCAATTCATGCATAAAATATCATAATTCAATCATTTGATTCAATAATGATAACAACCCATGCTAATTGAAGAAAACCCTAACTAAATTGGGGAATTCTATCATTTGAAATAGAGAGATTTAGGAATTCCATGGATGAAAGGAATCCATGGATGAAAACTATCATACCTTAACTCCAAGTACTAGCCTTCAATGGAGGAATTGGAACCTTAGCTTGAAAACCCTAGGTGATTCCTTCTTCTTCTTCTTCAAGTTCTAGAGAGAGAATTATTTGGAGAGGAATTGGTTTCTTTTGTGAATTTAGAAGAATGAAGTAAATGGGGTGAATTTGGGGTTAAAAAGGTTTATATAGGGGTCCTAAATATAGACAAAATGACATAGCTTAGGATTTAATTAATTAGGAAAAGACCCAACTAACCCATAGAATTAACTACCAGTAGTCCACCGATGAACCCAGTCGATGGACCGTGGACGGACCGTAGGTGGACCATGGATGGACTTCTAGGACTTGAATCTGGGGCCTCAAACCACGGACCGTGGTCTGACCTACGGTCCGTAGGTTAGGCCGTAGTTCTTGGCCTCAACTACTTTGCCAAGGTGACTAACCCACGGACCTACCTACAGGCCGTGGTTGGCCTCCGTGGCTGGCACCTGCAACTTTCCAAATCTGGTTTATTTTCCATTTTTCAGATACGGGGTGTTACAAGTGATTCCTCTATTCTAGGTTGTTATATAATTATTGTTGTTGACCTTATTAATGACTCTTGATTTTAGCCGTTAAGTCCGCACTCAGATATTATTCAGCAATTCGACTTCGATTCCCACTATCAGAATTCCTTTATTTTCCTAATTAATTCTACTGAGTAGGATCATTACAAGGGTATTGAAATCAATTTATATATGCTTATTTGTTATGGTACAATGTTATCTTTTTGTTGCTAATCTATCATGGAACATTCCTAGCCATTGATGTCCTCTTATGACTGACGAGTTTTTTGGAAACAAATGATACCCTTTTGTTGCACTATCATTCCTGACAATGTTTGGCATATGTAAATGTAACACCTCGAAAGTTGGAAAGTTGAAAAAGAAAGAAAAATGTTGAATTTAACTAAAGCAAGATTCTACGAGTCCAATCTATGGACTGTAGAAAGTCATACGAGCCATATGAAGGAAATCATAGACCCAGAGTTGAGTTTTGGAATATTAAATTTCTAAAGATTGGACCTACGACTTGACAAGATGAACCGTAGAACGTTTGACGGCTCACAGGATTGACTCATAAGATTGATTAGAGATTTGATTTAGGACCTCAGGTCTACGGATGGTTTTGACGAGTCGTAGTTGGTTTAGGGAAATTTTGGAGTGAAATTTGAGTTCTACGGACCGTAAGAATTTTGATGGACCGTCAAATGATCTCGTGGGAAATGATTAAATATTTGAGTTTCTAAAGTTGGTTCTATGGTTGACTAGGGTGGGCCGTAGAAATTCCTACAGACCGTAGGTATGTCCGACAATTATTTTTAAAGGGTATTTGGGTCTTTTTATGTGCACTTAATGCCTATACTACGTCGTTTTGACCCTAATTCTAAGCCCTATAACTACCCTTCACTCTTAGAAATTTCCCCAACTCTTTCATTCCCTCATTTCCTAAATTCTCTCCAAGGTTATCTCCAAAATCCTCTCTCTAAGATCAAGGAAGAAGAAGTGTGGGTTCTTCAAGTTCAAGTCTCATTTATTCATCATTTCTTAGGGCTTCAATCAAGGTATGTAGGGATTTCATCAATGAGTTTCATTCATCCATTGAGTCCCATAAGATCCTTCAATTCTAAAACTCAATTTTAATTCAATTGGTTAGGTTTTTATTAAATTCCTCATGAGTTCTATGTATATGGATTCAATTGTTTGATGTTGATCATATTATGACTGTTTAGATTCAATTACATGTTTTCCAATTGAAATCACATGAACCCGTGCATTGATCATGATTTTGACTATGAACCCTAATTTACATGAATTTATTAAGAATCTTGAATCTATGAATATGTTTGATAAACTTATGCATGATTTATGAAAAGGAATGATTTATGATCTAGGTTGCTTTAAGATAATAATCAATGAATTGTGAAAGGTTTTCTCACATACTTAAGGGATCATGGCTTGGTCAAAGGTTTTCTCACTTAGACTTGATTCATGATTTAATGAGCTACTCTATGATGTTTTTAGCTTGGATTAGTAACTCAATTATACTTTTCCATGGATGATAATATGTTTATGAATATGACTTTTTCGTTGGGATTTAACTTAGTACCGAGAGAACTTTGAGGTGGAGGCGCAAATAGGGTAGTCTGTTATTAAGAATTCATGTTATAACTTGTGTTATCTAGTAGTAGTAAACCATGTTTTTATGATAATATTTCATGATATATCACACAGAAAAGATTTTCATTTAATTAAGAGGAAATATATTTTAATTTTAGTCTAGGGTGTTCGCGATTGTAACCAAGAACAAGAAATAAGATTAAGCCTTTAAGAATGTTTTATGAAGCTTTCCTTATGATTTAAGATGTATTGACCATATTCATGATTTACAATCCTTCTTAAATGATTTTACTATGTTTAGCTTGCCCATGCATATCATGCTTTTGATTATGTCCCCTTATGATCATGTTTCATGTTTTATTGCATTCCCCTCATACTCAATACATTTCATGTACTAATGCATACTTGTGCCTACATTGTTTCGCTAATGTAGGGTGTAACGTTTCATCTCCCTCTGGTCATGACTAGTTTGTGATCATTAGAGAGTAAATAAAGTTGGTAAGTCCTCATGTTCTGAGAATTAAGACATCTTTTGTAATACCTCGGGATCAAAAAGGCTAGGAAGAGGCTAAGCAGGAAGTCACCATCCCAAATTGAGTTGTGGGACCGTACACGGTGCCATTTACGGGCCGTGAAGGGGACCACGACCCGTTATGGTGCTCGTGAAGGGCTTCCAGAACCTGTCGAAGGTGGTTCCCTTCCCATGAATCCTTAGACGGCCCGTGGTGAGCATCACGGACCGTCAAGGTGGCCGTGAAGAGGATCAGGGCAATAGGGGTCCTCCCCTTGCAACTGGTCAAGGACCACGACTGCCATAACGGGTCGTGGAGTCCTTGACGAGCCATTAAGGCCACCGTGGTAGTGGTCGCGTCAGTTTTAAGTGAGGGTCTTTTGTGTCTTTTTTTAATTATTCTATCCTAATACTATATCGTTTTACCCTTACCTAGAAGTCCTACATAAGTGTTTTAAACCCCAAATTTCCCTAATTAAAGTTATTATCTATATTTTCCAAAAATAAGAACAAGTCTCCCTCTCCAAAATAATTCTCTCTCTAGAAAGCTTGAAGAAGAAGGAGTCAACCTGGGGTTTCAAGTCAAGCCTCCAATTAAACCATTGAAGGCAAGATTTTGGCATTGAGGTATGATAGTCTTCATCCATGGAGCCCTTTCCTCCATAGAGTTCCTATGTTCTCCAATTTACAAAGTTCCAAATCCCCAATTGAGTTAGGGTTTTCCTTCTATGTCATGGGTTCCTACAAATATTGATTTATTTGATTGATTTATGAACTTTTATGCATGCATTGACATAATATCATTATTTTAAGATGAATCCCCATGAACCCATGCTTAACCCATATTTTCTAGATATTGATGATTGAATTGAAAATGGATTTTGAACTATGAAAGGGGAATTATGGAATTATGCATGTTCTTATGAAATTGATGAATTATGTTGTAAGTTACTTTGAGAGTAAAGCATATATGATGTTGTTGTTACTTGTTGTGAAAGTATTTCTCACATACTTACTCCATGCATGATTGTGAAAAGTTTTCTCACATAAAGGATTCTAAGGTTGAAAAGTCTTCTCACCTAAAATGAATAAAGTTAAGGAGTTATTCTAATGAAACCTAGCTTGGATTGGTTACTATATTGTACCTTTCCATGGATGACATATGACTTAGCTTGGGTTGGAAATATGGCGTGCCCTTCCATGGATGATAAAGATAAGTTAAGAATATGACTATTCCATGGGATTTACTCTTAGCACCGAGAGGATATTGAGGTGGAAGCTCTCCCGTTAGGTCGGCTTTCTAGAAGCAATATCTTTGTCCCATATCTATGTGCTCCCATAGGATAATTGTCTTAGATAGACATTAACTAGTGTATCCACATAAGCTAGAAGTTCATGGTCTTACCTTGGCAAGTAGGACACCCCTTTTCGGTGTGGGGTAGACACCAGATTCCATGTTGATAGTTCACATGGTCTTATATGTCAGTTAAAGGTAAATCTCCCACAATAATGAACTAAGTTTACTTCAAGAAGTATCTCACATGTGACTTAAGATGATGTCTACTTGCATTGACCATGTTTTATGACTTATGTCTTCAAGTTCTTTTACGTTTATGTTTTAGCTTGGTCATGGCACTTTATGAAAATGTCCTTTTAGCATGATTTCAAATGTTTTATGCATGTCTTTCATATTTTTGCCTACATTACTTATAAAATTGTAGGGTCCGACACTCCAGACTCGCTCTTCCGTTGCTAGGGATCTAGTAGTTGAAATTGGAAGATTGGTGAGTCCTCATACATTCGAGGACCGAGCCTTTATTTCAATTTTGTCAGTTCATTTCAGTTTTATACTTGATGTATGGGCTACGTCCCGATTACTTCCTATGTACTAGATGGATTTGAGATGATGATTAGACTTCCTCTTCTCTTTAGAAAACTTTTACATGTTAAAACTGTCATTTTTAAAATCTCTTGATTCCTATAATCTTGTATGATATATGCTAAGTGGCTTGTATGGGGCCTCTCGAGGCCATATACGCCATGTTACACCGACGGGCAACCTTGGATCGTGACAAACTTGGTAATCAGAGCACAGGGTTTAGAAAGGTCCTAGGTAGTCTCATAATCCACGTCGAGTAGAGTGTGAAGTGTTCCATACTTATGAATTAGAGGCTACAAGATTTTTAGGAAACTCTAGTTTTTTCATTACTCTAAAGTCGTGCAGTAGAGTTTAACTCTATAATGTCTCTCTCATAATCCTTATCCGATGCTCTATAGGATATGGCTACTCAAAGAGCTTATGTTAGAAGAATTGCGAGAGAGAATGTGGAACGAGAAGCTCCTCCAGTTTCGGTCGACCCTTTGGCCGAGCAAGTGACTAATGTGGAGTTTAGGGTTGTTTTTCAAGTTTTGGCTCAAGCCATGACGGTCAAAGCCAGTAGGGAGGTTGTGGCTCCCATGAACCCAAATGTGGGTACGGTGGCATCTAAAGTGAGGGACTTCACTAGAATGAATCCTCCAGAGCTTCATGGTTCTAAGGTTGAGGAAGACTCTCAAGAATTCATTGATGAGGTTTACAAGGTGTTGATGATCATGGGAGTGAGCTGGTGGAAAAGAGGGAATTGGCCACTTATCAACTTAAGGGTGTTTCCCAAATATGGTTCAACAAATGAAGGAAGGGAGAGTGGAAGATGCGGGTCCTCTTGATCGGGAAAAGTTCAAAGTTGCTTTCCTTGATAGGTTCTTTCCCCTTGAAATAAGGGAGGCAAAGGTTCTTGAATTCATTAAATTTCGTCAAGGAAATATGAGTGTGAAAGAATATTCTTTGAAGTTCACACAATTGCCTCGATATGCTTCTACAACGGTTGCCGATCCTAGGGCAAGGATGAGTAAGTTCGTTTCGGGAGTGTCCGAGATGGTTGTCAAGGAATGTCGTACCATATGCTTATCAATGATATGTACATTTCTCATCTCATGGTTCATTCTCAACAAAACGAAGAGGGAAAACTTAAGGAAGGGTCGAGGGAGGAAAAGAGGGCTAAGACCGGTGATGGTAATTTCTCACATTCGAAGTTTGGTGGACATGGTCGTCCTAAGTTCCGACAAAAGTTTTTCGGTCAAGGTTCCTCCAATGCGCCATCTAAGTTCAATAAAGATAGGGTGTCTAACCCTAAGCCTCAAGGAGGAAATACTGGTGGATCTTCATTGTTTATGACTCATTATGCTAGATGTGGAAGGAAATATGAGGACAAGTGCTTAGCCGGCAAAGAAGGTTGCTTCGGTTGTGGAAAGAGTAGTCATAAAATGAGGGATTGTCCAATTCCTGCGGCTAAAGGTAATGAATCTAAACAAGTTCCGCCTAGTGGTTCAGGTTCAAGTGCCGCAAAGTAAAACTGATTCTATGCACTTCAGACTCGTGGTGAGCAAGAGGGTTCTCCCGATGTAGTTACTGGTATGTTGAAAGTCTTCCAACTTGATGTTTATGCTTTACTTGACCCCGGTGCTACCATGTCTTTGTGACGCCATATGTGGCTATGAGGTTTGATATTCTTCCGGATGTGTTGTTAGATCCTTTCTCTGTCTCTACTCTTGTTGGTGATTCTATTGTGGCTAAGAGGGTCTATAGAAAGTGTCTCATCTATTTATCCCATAGAGTCACTCATGTTGACCTTGTAGAGCTTGATATGTTAGATTTTGATGTTATCCTTGATGTGGATTGGTTGCATTCATGTTATGCTTCTATTGATTGTAGAACCCGTGTAGTCAAGTTTCAGCTTCCAAATGAACTCATTCTAGAGTGGAAAGGGGGAAATTTGATGCCTAAGAGTCAGTTTGTCTCTTGTATTAAATCTAGAAAGATGGTTTCTTAGGGTTGCATATATCATCTAGTTAGAGTGAGGGATATAGATTCTGAGACCCCTACTCTTGAGTCGGTCCCCATTGTTAATGAGTTTCCGAAAGTGTTTTCAGATGATCTGCCTGATTTTCCTCCCGAAAGGGAAATAGACTTCGGCATTGACCTTCTCCCAGATACACAACCTATCTCTATTCCTCCTTACCAAATGGCTCCGGCAGAACTTAAGGAACTAAAAGAGCAACTGAAAGATTTGTTGGATAATGGTTTCATCCGACTGAGTATCTCTCCATGGGGTGCTCCACTTTTGTTTGTTAGAAAGAAATATGGTTCGCTTCGAATGTGTATTGACTACCGGTAATTGAACAAGGTTACCATTAAGAATTAGTATCCTCTTCCAAGAATAGATTATTTGTTTGACCAACTTCAAGGGCAAGCTACTTTTCTAAGATTGATATCTTGTTGGGTTTATCACCAATTGAGGGTGAAACAAGGTGACATTTTGAAGACGGCTTTCCGAACTCGATATGGTCATTATGAGTTTTTGGTGATGTAGTTTGGTTTGAATAATTCTCTGGCGGTATTTATGGATTTGATGAATAGGGTGTTCAAACAATACCTTGAAATGTTTGTGATTGTGTTCATTGATGATATATTGATCTATTCAAGGATTGAAGATGAGCATACCAATTGAGGATTGTGTTGCAAGTCCTCAAGGACCAATAACTCTTTACAGAGTTTAGTAAATGTGAGTTTTGGCTAAGGTCCATGGCTTTTCTCGGTCATATCATTTCCAGTAAGGGTATTAAGGTAGACCCCAAAAAGACTGAGGCGATCAAGAGTTGGCCTAGACCTCTAACCCCTTCAGATAGTAGAAGCTTCTTGGGTTTAGTCGGTTACTATATGAGGTTTGTTGAAGGATTTTCATCGATTGCTTCTCCATTGACGCCATTGACTCAAAATAAGGTTAAGTTCATACGGTCCAAAGCATGTGAAAAAAGTTTTCAAGAATTGAAAGATAAACTTACTTTCGCTCCGGTGTTGACTTTACCAAAAGGGACTGATGGTTTTATTGTTTATTGTGATGCCTCAAGAATTGGGTTAGGATGTGTACTTATGAAAATTGGGAAAGTTATTTCCTATGCTTCCAGGCAACTTAAGATTCATGAGAATAATTATCCTACCCATGACCTTGAACTCGCGGCGGTTGTATTTTCTCTTAAGATTTGGAGGCATTATTTGTATGGTATTCATGTGGACGTCTTTACCAACCACAAGAGTTTGCAATATGTGTTTAAGCAGAAAGATCTAAACCTACGCCAAAGAAGGTGGATTTAATTACTAAAGGATTATGACATAAGTGTTCTCTATCACTCTGGTAAAGCATATGTGGTGGCGGATGCTCTTAGTCGATTATCGATCGGTAGTGTTGCTCATATTGAGGATAATTAAAAAGGAGTTAGTTTGAGATGTTTATATATTGGCCCGTTTGGGTGTTCGGTTAGTTGACTCTAGCAAGGGTGGTGTTACGGTTCACAATGGCTCAGATTCATCGTTTGTGGTTGGTGTGAAAGCCAAGCAAGGTCTTGATCCAACCTTGGTTGAATTGAAGGAGGTGGTGCTTAAAAGTCCGTAAAGGCTTTCTCCCAAGGGGGAGATGGTGTGCTTCGTTATCAAGGTCATTTGTGTGTTCCTAATGTTGATAACTTGAGAGAGCAGATCTTATCAAAATCCCATACTTCTCAGTATTTCATTCACCCGGGAGCAACCAAGATGTACCGGGACTTGCGGGAGATCTATAGGTGGAATGTGATGAAGAAGGATATAGCGGGATTTATGGCCGAATGTCCTAATTGTCAACAAGTGAAAGTTGAGCATCAAAAGCCAGGAGGTTTATCTCAAGATATTAACATTCCTACTTGGAAGTGGGAAGATTTGAATATGGACTTCATTGTTGGTTTACCACGCACCCGGTGGCAACATGATTTGATTTGGGTTATTGTAGATCGAATGACGAAATTGGTTCATTTCATTTCTGTCAATGTTTCTTATTCGGCGGAGGACTATGCGAAATTGTATTTAAGGGAAATGGTGAGGTTGTATAGAGTGCCCTTATCCATTATCTTCGATCGTGGTACTCAATTCACTTCTCAGTTTTGGAAATAGTTCAAAAGGGTCTTGGTACTCGTGTTAAGCTTAGTACGGTCTTTCATCCACAAACTGATGCTCAAGAGAAGCGTACTATCCAAACCTTGGAAGATATGTTGAGAGCATGTGTAATTGACTTCAAGGGTAATTGGGATGATCACTTGCCTTTGATTGAGTTTTCATACAACAATAGATATCACTCAAGTATTGGCATGGCTCCATTTGAGGCTTTATATGGTAGGAGGTGTAGATCTCATATAGGTTGGTTTGAAGTGGGTGAAGTTGCTTTGATAGGTCCCGAGTTGGTACATGAGGCTATGGACAAAGGTTGGCTGATTAGAGAAAGTTTAAAATGGCTCAAAGTCGACAAAAGTCATATGCCGATGTTAGAAGGAGAGATATTGAGTTTGATGTTAATGATTGGGTCTACTTGAAAATTTCACCCATAAAGGGTGTAATGAGATTTGGGAAGAAAGGGAAGCTTAGTCCCTGATATGTGGGCCCATATCATATTTTAAGGTGAATTGGCAAGGTTGCTTATGAACTTAATTTGCCTAATGACTTGGCAACGGTGCATCCAGTTTTCCATGTCTCCTTGTTGAAGAAATGTGTTGGAGATCTGACATCTATTGTTCCCTTAGAAGGTTTGGGTGTTAAGGAGAATCTTTCATATGAAGAAATTTCGGTTGAAATTTTAGACCGGCAAGTTAAGAAGTTGAGAAACAAAGAAGTTGCTTCCGTAAAAGTTCTTTGGATAAATCAGTTAGTTGAGGGTGCTACTTGGGAAGCCGAGGCATATATGATATACCGTTATCGTCATATCTCCCCCCCCCCCCGGTCCCCTCTCAAGCTTGAGGTATTTAGCTTCTCATGGTTTATTCATTGGGTGTCATGTGTCTTAGATATTTCCATGATTTCCTTATTATGCATGATTCATGAAAAGCTTAAATTTTGAGAAAATGAGTTTACTTGATTGATTTCTACATGTTTACGTGCATTTGAGCATGAGTTTCATTTAGACTTCATGATATGATGTTTTGAACATGCTTAGCTTGGAGTTGATGTTTCCTCCTCGGATATGTGCATTTGTTTAGTTGCATTCATGTTGGGCTGTTAAGTTTGAGTTCCTACTTTCCTTAGGATGACTAGAATCTCATTCGAGGACGAATGTTCCCAAGGGGGAGATAATGTAACACCTCGGAATCAAAAAGGCTAGGAAGGGGCTAAGCAGGCAACCACCAGCCCAAACTGAGTTGTGGGACCCTCCACGGAGCCCTTGACGGGATGTGAAGGGGACCACGGCTCGTTATGGTGCTCGTGAAGGGTTTCCAGAACCTGTCCAAGGTGGTTCCCTTCCACGAACCCTTAGACGGCCCGTGGTGAGCATCACAGACCGTCAAGGTGGTCGTGAAGAGGGTCAGGGAAATAGGGGTCCTCCCCCTGCCACTGGTCAAGGACCACGACTGCCATAACGGCTCGTGGATTCCTTGACGGACCGTGAAGGCCACCGTGGCAATTGTCACATCATATTTAAGTCGGGGTCTTTTTCCTAATGATTCTATCCTAATAATATGTTATTTTACCCTTATCTAGAAGTCCTATATAAGTGTTTTTAACCCCAAATTTCCCCAATTGAAGTCATTCTCTCTGTTTTTGAAAAAAAAAGAACAAGTCTTCCTCGCCAAAATAATTCTCTCTAGAAAGCTTGAAGAAGAAAAAGTCAACCTAGGGTTTCAAGTCAAGCCTCCAACTCCACCATTGAAGGCAAGCTTTTGGCATTGAGGTATGATAGTCTTCATCCATGGAGCCCTTTCATCCACGGAGTTCTTAAATTCTCCAATTTACAAAGTTAGAAATCCCCAATTGAGTTAGGGTTTTCCTTCTATGTCACAGGTTCCTTTAAATATTGATTTATTTTATTGATATATCAACTTTTATGCATGCATTGACATAATCTCATAATTTTAAGATAAATCCCCATGAACCCATGCATAATCCATATTTTCGAGATATTGATTATTGAATTGAAAGTGGGTTTCAAACTATGAAAGGGGAATTATGGAATTATGCATGTATTTATGAAATTGATGAATTATGTTGTAAGTTGCTTTGAGAGTAAAGCATATATCATGTTGTTGTTGTTATTTGTTGTGAAAGGATTTCTCATACACTTATTCCATACATGAATGTGAAAGGTTTTATCACATAAAGTATTCTAAAGTTGAAAGGTCTTCTCACCTAAAATGAATCAAGTTAAGGAGCTATTCTAATGAAACCTAGCTTGGATTGCTTACTAAATTGTAACTTTCTATGGATGACATATGACTTAGCTTGGGTTGGCAATATGACGTGCCCTTCCATGGATGATAAAGATAAGTTAAGAAAATGACTATTCCATGGGATTTACTCTTAGCACCGAAAGGATATTGAGGTGGAAGCTCTCCCGTTAGTAGAGACCGGATTTCTCGAAGCAATCTCTTTATCCCATACCTATGTGCCCCCATAGGATGATTGTCTTAGATAGACATTAGCTAGTGGATCCACATAAGCTAGAAGTTCATGGTCTTACCTTGGCAAGTAGGACACCCCTTTTTGGTATGGGGTAGACACCGGATTCCATGTTGATAGCTCACATGGTCTTATATGTCGGTTTAAGGTAAATCTCCCACAATAATGAACTAAGGTTAATTCAAGAAGTATCTCACATGTGACTTAAGATGATGTCTATTTGCATTGACCATGTTTTATGACTTATGTCTTCTAGTTCTTTTACGTTCATGTTTTAGCTTGGTCATGGCACTTTATAAAAATGTCCTTTTAGCATGATTTCAAATGTTTTATGCATGGCTTTCATACTTAGTGCATCTTTGTACTAACACATACTTTTGCCTACATTTCTTATAAAAATGTAGGGTCCGACGCTCCATACTCGCTCTTCCGTGGCTAGGGATCTAGTAGTTGAAGTTGGAAGATTGGTGAGTCCTCATACATTCGAGGACCGAGCCTTTATTTCACTTTTGTCAGTTCATTTCAGTTTTAGACTTGATGTACGGGCTACGTCCCGATTACTTCTTATGTACTAGATGGCTTTGAGACGATGTTTAGACTTCCGCTTCTCTTTATAAAACTTTTATATGTTGAAACTGTCTTTTTTAAAATCTCTTGATTTTTATAATCTTTTATGATGTATGCTAAGTGGCTTGTGTGGGGCCTCTCGGGGCCTTCTACGCCATGTTACGCCTAGGGGCGACCTTGGGTCGTGACATCTTTACTTTCTTTCCTTATGTTTTAGTTTTCGGACATTGTATGTGGTGTACGGGTTACATCCCGACTAGTCTTTTGATGTAGATGGTCTGTCAAGACTTTGATGTACTTCTGCTTATATGTCTGACTCTTTACTTCTTATGAGATTTCCTGTTTTTCTCTATGATGTTGTGTATATGTATGTCAAGTGGTTTGTGTAGGGCCTCTGGGGTCTTATACGTCAGGTCACGTCTAAGGTGTACTTTGGGTCGTGACAGTAAGCAAATATGAATACTGTGAAAACCCTCAAAATAGTAGATTGATTTATTTTATAAGGTATGTAGATTGATTGTTGAACCTATCAAGTTTAGGGAAAAGGTAAGGATGACAATTTAGATCTATCTCTCACCCTCGTAGCTACCCTAACTTTACATATAAAAAATTAAAAACTTGCATCTCTACGAGTTTATTAGTGCTATGGTTACTTGTTTCTACTACTCTACTCCATGTATACTTGTCACTGTCACCTAGTTTTTCAAGCCAAGGAAGTATGGGGCACCTGTGGATTGCACCCACTGATTTCCTTGAATAAATGGAGTTGTTGTATATTGAAGTGCTTCATTCCTGTCTGTGATGACTTTGAATCCCTTCCATTTGACCCTATTTTTGGTATTGGCTCCTGGACCACGATTTGCGAACTCGGCACATAGGCATGTGTCAAGAGCAAAATTTCCATCCCAGGGCATCCAACCTGCAGGTTGAATGAAATCTGCCAAAGTTGATTCCATGATCACAGTTCTTGCATACATCTTCCATGGCCTTCCTAAGAAAGTAGGAATCTTGAAACGCAGAGGTTCTAGTAATTGCTCGGGAACAATGCGACAATTTTGGATTATTAACCCTGTGGTTGCCCGAATGTTAGTTCTTCCTTGAGCTGTCACTGTATTTTGTTGTTTTTCCATTGGCTTCCTTGCAATAATTAAGCAGTTTTGGAGGATAGTCGATGAGTCACCAAAGATGAAATCAATTGTGCCTGACACCACACAATTGCGGTAAAATTGTCGATGTGTTTGAACATACAAAGTGTCTTGATATCCATCCATTCTACAATTGTAAAAGGCAGACATATCAGATTGAACACGGAGGGCTACCGCCTGGTGCCCCTCAGGTCCAGCTGTGTTTTGGAATCCCATTGACTTGCCAATAAATCCATTTCCAATGGCACCTGAAAATATTTAATGTTATTAAAGTTCATTCAGTTCCAGTTGAAAGAAAAACTATTCTCCCTGTCTAAAAATCAATTCGGATCGAAATTTCATTATTTGAATTATATTTGTTTTTCTTTTGCAATCTCTAGATATTTATTCTGTAACTATAGCCGAATTTATTTTCATGTTTTACTGGGAAAGAAAAAGGGGATATGAAAAACTTACTGAAGGAAGCACTCTGATAAGTAGACACACCATCACGTGCGGATTTGCATCCTGTAACTATCGTCTTTCGGGGTCCGTCTCCATACATAAATATGTTAACTTGATCTTTTGTGACAATTATGTATTCATCATAAACTCCGGCCTTCACATATATAGTATACCTTCCTTTTAGGTTCTTAGGGTATGCAGCCAGAGCTGCTGCGATAGTGTTGTATTGTCCAGATCCATCCTTAGCTACCACAACGTTTGGTGCTGGTTGGCCGTTATTGGTTCTTGCAGCCAACAATTTTCTATCACTAGTAGAAAGCCATGCAGGATATCCATTCTCTGTATTGTTGGCTTCCTGCTTGTCACTGTCTTCATTTTCTAACAATCGCCGAGATACTGCTGTTTCTGATGATGTAGTATCAGTCTTGTTCCCAATGGGAATATTAAATTTAGAAAGAATTTCAGTGATTGCATCAACCATTGCAAGAACATTGTCGGTGAGTTGCGTAGCATTTAAGAGGGAGGTTGAAATGGCTTTCTGAAGTTCTGGTTGATTGAAACCATCTATGCAGGTTTGTTGGTAAGAGAGGACAGCACTGAGCCAGTTTTTTAGCTCTGTTTCCCTATCAGCGATAGTGTGGACGCTGCTATCACCCACAGAGGAGAACGATGCTTGAAGCTCATCAATTGCAAATTCCAGTAATTCCTTGCAATCATCAGTGGCCATCTTTTGCAAGGAGTCATGAGCCTCTTCTTTGCCAATAGAGGTGGACCTGTCTATTCCAATTCTAACTTCCTGAATGGCCACCTCGATGGCTTTTTGGAGGAATTCCTTCGGGGTGGCGCTTTGGTTGTTGGCCATAGAGCTAAGGCTATTAACACATGATTTCTTAAAATCAGTTTGTGAACAAACAAAAGCAATGGATTTGGATGTGGTAGAGAGCACTTTATCATCTTTTTCATCATCGCCTGAAGAGTCTTGTGTCCGATTATTGCTTGCAATAATAGCAATAACTACTCCAACAACCAGGATAATCGATATACCAAATGCAAAAATCTTCCCGCCTTTCATTATTTATTTATCTATTTATATTTCTAAGATAAAGAATAAATCTGTAGAGAGGATATTGAAAAGAGAGACAAAAATGGAAATTAGTTTGGACTATGGAGGTCTCTTTGAGTCATCTTCTTCTTTATGTTATGAAAAAATACATGAATTTCCTTGAAAATAGGAAAGGCAAACAAACATTTGTGGCCATTAAGAGATGTTAGTAAACAAGTGTTAAATTAGACCAAGAGGGGGAGGTGTACAATTCATATATTATTTGAGCCTTCCAATCACTTGCCCTTCATTTTTAAACACTTGCATTGCCAACTTCTTGTTATACGATAAGCAACATGTTAATTGCATGTCAGCGTTATATATAATGACTTTTACTACTAGTTAATATATTGTGTCCAAGGATACACGATAAATGTATTACTCATAATAGATAGACATTTACTATTTTAGACCATAATTAAGAAATTATTAGTGGGTGAAAATCATTTATACCCTTAAACTTTACTTTAAAAATCAAACTCCCCTTTTAATCTACATAACAAATTTTGTACTCAAAATATTAATTTTGTCCAAAAAAACAAGAAAAAGAGAAAATATTGATTGAGTATATAATATAATGTCGTTCTTTAATGAAACAAATGAACAAAATTAAAAACTAATGTTATTAATTTTAACAGAATCTATAATGTGATGCAAGTAACAAAAAATAATTAATAAAATAAAGATAAATTTCATAACAACTTTTTAAAAGGTTATTTATTTATATTGAAAATAGATGTTAAATTATAATCGGTGAAGGGCCTAAAATGCCCCTCAACTATTATAATTGGTAAAAAAAACTATCCTACATCCACCTTTCGACCCCCAAATGCCCCTGACGTCCACCTTTTGGCTCAAATATACTCTTGATATTAACCATTTGACTCATATTTGCCCTTATTTTTAACTAGGACCCCTAAAGTAAAATCATTAACTATTTATTTATTATGTTACATAATATAATTGATCCAAATTTAAATCCTTCTCAAATAAATAATAAAAATCACATATGATTCATGTTTTGATCCGATACGTTTGAATATAATATTCAAAAAATTATTAATATCATGATACGTTACTATTGGCCTATTTTAAATCCCCCCCTCTGTTTATTATAACACAACTCATAACTGGGGATCCAACTAAAGTTCATACTCGATTTTTCATCTAAAATGAAATTATTATTATTTATTTATTAAATTTTCCATCAATTATTCAATTATGTTGCTCGTTTCCTCTTTTTATTAATTTTTAATCTTTTATTCTTAATTAGGATATCATGAACTCAAACTTGAAATGAACTTACATGTTCATATTCTTTTAATTTGTATTATTATTACGGTGTGTGTGTGTGGAGGGGGGATAGGAGAAAAGTTTATTTTATTTTTTTTATTTTGAATTTTTGGTACTCACAAAAGAAAAATGAAGTATACGTACATAGTTGGTTAATTAAATCATCTTTTATTGAACTAATTATTTCTCTATAAATGTCATCGTTATTTTACTCCTTTTTTCTCCCTTGATTTTTCATAAGTTAAAAAAAAAAAAAATTAAAACGATGAACAAGATCCAAGAAGAAAAACAATAGAAGAGAGACGAGGGGGTGGGTGTAGAGAGTAGAGGACTAACTTTTATTTTTAATTTACTATGGAACCCAAAATCAAGTCAATCATATGATTTCAAATTATTGTAACGGAAAAGGACCTAAAATACCCTTAAGCTGTGAGATTTGATACAATATTGTTCTTCATCCACCTTATAAGTGTGGACCATTAGAAATAAGAGTATTTTAAGCCAAAAGGTTGACGTCAGAGGTATTTGGGGACGGAAGGTGGATGAAGGGTAGGTTTGTACCAATACAAATAGTTGACCGGCATTTTAGGTAATTTTCCGAATTATAATTCAAAAAATATTTCATTAATGACAATCAAAATTCATTTATCTACATAGATAATAGAGAATAAGAGGTAAGCATAATGACATAAACGTACCCTTTTAACTTAATGTCATTTTTCATCTACGCCCTCCAAATTTAGGTGTGTACAACTAGACACTTAAACTTATATATAAAGTTGAACAAGTAAACACACACGTTCTACATGACAATTAACATGAGATAAACTCGAGCTGATTTATGCCAAAATTAAATATTCATGCACATAATACATTCATACATACGTACTTAATATATGTAATATCAAAATAACAATCATAAAGAAATAACAATAGATTTTACAACAAACCTATAAAAGAATTATTCTACTTATAAAGTTAATGAACTTAATATAAAATCTATAAATACAATGATTTAAAAATGGCAAGGGTAGAATAGACTCTATATAGAATAAAGGGGGGAGAATGATTGTTTCTCAAAGTTGAGGGGGAAGTTTGATTTTTAAACCAATATTCGGGGGTGTAAATGATTTCATCCAATTATTAATAGATTGATCAACTTTACTATTTTGCCCTTTGTTCATATTAATAAGCCTCTTGAAAAAAGAAATTTTAGATCTTTAAAATTTGTTTAAACTTCCAAAGGTCATATTAATTGTAAGGGTAAAATAGAAAGAAAAAAATTAATTCTATCCTGATATAGTAAGTGATCAAGTAATATGAGACAAATAAGTAAGATGTCCATGAGATAGAGAGAGTATCAATTACTCCTTTTATCCAACAATAGTTGTCCACTATTGGACTTGGCAGAGGAACTAAGAAACATTAAATAATAGGGCTAATATGACTATATTACCCTTTGAATATGTTAAATTTAATGCTTTGAAAAATGTTAGATACTTTTTCTGTCCATTTTTAATTATCATGTTGCGCTTTTCGAAAGTCAATTTGACTAATTTTCAAAGTTAAATTAGATTCCATTAATTCGGTATTTTAAACAAAAAACTTAGATATATAAAAACTATACGAAAAGTACTATAAATTTCAATTTTTTGCATAATCAATATGATGAAAAAATATATCGTAAAATGTTAGTCAAAGTTATTATTATTTGACTCTAAAAAAGGAAACTATGACAATTAAAAGTGGACGGAGGTAGTATTGAATAGTATTCAATATCAATGGTAAAATAGACACATAAGGGTAAGCAATCTCTTAATTTTCTAAACTAGACAAGTATTGTTGAACAATTAGTTTTATGTAGTGGACAAGTAAAAATGGACGAAGGAAGTATTTATTACTTTCACTTTATTAAGTACAAGAATCTAATTTATGTGTGCATTACTAACCGTAAGGTATATTATATTGATAATGTAAAAATTCTTCATACAAATTAAGACATATATCTTAAGTATAATTATAAGTCAACCAACTTTTTTTGGTAATACATGTAGACACGTAATTTTTAACCGAATTTAAGATTTTACACTATTTTTATTTTTTAAATGTTTATTTTAGATCTAAAATATATATTTTATTTTTCATCGTATTTTAGTAAATTTATTTTAAAAGATTTTAAAACTACAAAAAAAATAAAGTTACAATTTAAGGTACGTTTTGTTTTCCATTTATTCAAAAGAAATGACAACTTACAAAACTATATGTTTTCTCTTGATTTAAGTTTTAATTAATAAGATAGTGATTTTTTTTCTTAATTACATTTCATATTTAACTTTCCTCTATTTTTGTTAATTAAAAATAGTTAGTTAATATCTTGTTATATGTATATTTAATTGATGAACTGTCACGATCCAGACCGTCGTGATTGGCACCCACACAAACCTCCAGTGGGAGAACCATTACTACAACCCGACTAAGCAATTTAACCAAAAACTATGCATTTGAAGATACAAAAGCAAATTTAAATGAATTAAAGAAATACGGAGTTCCCATAAACTCTGGAATTTCAACAAACAACTAACAAACTATTGCGGAAGTTAACCCTTAAAACTGAAAGTCATTGTACCAAAACTACTAACCAACAAGTCTAAGAGAATGGGTCCAAACCCAAAACTAAACATACAAGTAAATCTAATAAGAAAGACCGAGTCTGAAAAGAATGGACTAAATAATAGAGGACCTATGGCAGCCTGAAAGAACTGGCTCACCCTTGAATCCGGTCACGATCACTGATCTCCTAGGTGAGGTCTATCAGTAGCCGCCTGTAGATGCCCTGTACTCAACAAAGAACGGGCAAGTGCAATATCAGTACACAAACCACAGTGTACTGGTAGGATCACGCGGCTATTCTAGTAAGCAAAACATAGGCAAACAATCACAACACAGTAAACACGCATATACAGAATACATAGATCAGTTATCATTTCAAGAGCAACATACAGTTCCCAATATCAACGACAATAGACATGAATGAATTAATCACAATGATCCTCTCATGGAACCCACACCCAAACTTTTAGTGTGTCGGAATGTGACACCCGATCTAATATATGTGTCGGAACGTGACACCCGATCCAATATATGTGTCGGAACGTGACACCCTATCCAATCAGCACAACCACAATCACAATCACACCCATAATGAACATTACTCATAATCATACAATCAAATATTAGGTTTGGCATGTAATCTTTCACACATACTCATTTTCATTGGATTTGATTCGCATTTCCCTATTCACATACATGCATGCATACAATGAAGTAATTTACCTGTATATATCACACAAACAGGAAATGAAACCATCACCTACCTCGAAACCAAGCTTGAATCCTCCTAGGAAACTTGAGCCTTCCCTTTTCGGATGCTTTCCGCTTGTTCTTGATCTAAAAATAATCAATAAACACAAAGATCAATAAACAAGGCGTAATTTACCCGGATACTAATCAATCTATCTATCCATGGACAAACCAAGATCCTAATGTTCAATTAGGGCTTTTCCCACCATTAAATCCAGGCCAAAACCCTCCCCCAATGATAATCACCCAAGATTTTAAGTTCTACGAATCGAAAAATGGATTAGGGGAGTAATAATCTTACCTTTAGCGCTAGAAAACGTGGAAAACTATCAAGAACTGCTCTGGGTCATCTCTTAGCTCTCAAGAACGAGGTTTTGCAGAAAATAACAATTTTGGGGTTTTTCCCCGACATAATTCGCGACTGGCCGCCACAGCGGGACCCAACCCACCACAGCAGCCCTGTCCTGGCGGAATTAATCCCGTCCCCGTGGCTTACACGGAGACAGATAGTCGGAATTTGAGTTCCAAACTCCCATTTCACAACACACCTTCAACCCTTGACGTTCAAAAACTACCTGTTCACGCTAAGATCAATTTTGGGAGTTCTACTCGCCCGAATTCAATTCCGTAAAATCGTACGTGCTCCCTAACGTCTTGGCTATCCACTCATGTGCTCAAATTCATAATTAACTCTCTCATTTATTACAAAATTTCCCTAGACCTCACCTGACTCAGATTTCATCCAAATCTGGACTAGGCTAGGAATTTCCAAGTCACTACTCAAAAGTTTTCTGGCCCAAATTCTTTCCCATTGGCTTTCTCATAACGACGGGAACAGGTCGTTATAATAGATAACAATTTACCCATCATTCGTCCCCGAGTGATTAACTAGGAAAAACTGGCTAAAGTAAGGGTGGAGTAGTACCTAAATCGTTGAACAACTGGGGATACTTGTCTCGCATATACTTCTCGGTTTCCCAAGTAGCTTCCTCAACCGGACGATGCTTCCATTAAACTTTCACGGGCTTTTTCTCCTTGGTCCTCAGCTTTCGGACGTCGCAATCAAGAATTTCAACCGGTTCCTCCTTATACTGAAGGTCGTTATCTAACAAAACTGAGCCTCATTTTATGATGTAGTCCCCCCGTCCCTATGATACTTCTTCAACATGGACACATGAAACACTGGATGAACTCTAGATAAGCTAGGAGGTAAAGCCAACATATAAGCCACTGGCCCTACACATTCAAGAATCTTAAATGGTCCAATGTATCGAGGACTAAGCTTGCCCTTCTTGCCGAATCTCATCACCCCTTTTATGGGTGACACTTTAAGAAGGACTTGTTCACCGGCCTGAAATGCCATGTCTCTTACCTTACGGTCTGCATACTTCTTCTATCGACTGTGGGCGGCTAGAAGCTTAGCTTGGATGCTTCTCACCTTATCCTGAACATCTTTCACCAAATCCACCCCCAAAGGTTTCATATCTCCAGCCTCAAACCATCCTATGGGTGATCTACATCCCTTCCATAAAGTGCCTCGAACGGTGCCATGTCAATACCGGAGTGGTAACTGTTATTCTAGGAGAACTCACACAAGGGTAAGAACTTGTCCCAATGTCCTCTAAACTCAATCACACATTCCCTCAACATGTCCTCTAACACTTGAATAGTCCTATCTGACAGCCCGTCCGTCTGTGGATGGAAGGCTGTGCTAAAAGTGAGTTGGGTGCCCAACTCCTCATGTAATTTTCCCTAAAAATTGGATGTGAACTGCGTACCACGGTCCGAAATGATAGAAAGGGGCACTTCGTGCAGCCTCACTATCTCTTTCACATACACCTTAGCCAACTACTGTGCATTATAGTCTACTCTGACTGGAATGAAGTGGGCTGACTTAGTCAGTCTGTCAACCACTACCAAAATGGAGTCAAACTTTCCCAAGGTCTTGGGGAGATCAACCACGAAATACATAGCTATCCTTTCCCACTTCCATTCCAGAATTGGCATTCGCTGAAGCAAACCTGCAGGCCTTTGGTGCTCATACTTTACCTATTGACAGTTGTGGCACTTAGCCACAAACTCGGCTATGTCTTTCTTCATGCCAGGCCACTAATAAAGTCATTTCAAATCTCAGTACATCTTGGTCACACCCGGATAAATGGAATATCACGAACCATGGAATTCTGTCAACATCTTTTGAATCAAGGTATCCACTCGGGGAACACAAATTCTTCCTTTAAAAATGAGCACACCCCCCACATCAAGAGTTGCATCTTGTGCCTTGCCAGACACTTTCTTCTTTCTGAGCTCATTCAAACTCTCATCCTCAAACTGTTTGGCCTTGATCTCCTCAATGAATGTAGGCCTAACCTCAATGCTAGCCAACACGCCACCTTTTTCTGAGATGCCAACTGGATGAACTTAGACTCCAAGGTTTGAATTTCCTTGGTCAAAGGTCGCTTGGATACACCCAGGCAAGCTATACTACCCATACTCACTGCCTTCAGGCTTAATGCATATGCCACCACGTTAGCCTTACCCGGATGATACTGGATGGTAACATCATAATCCTTGAGTAACTCCATCCACCTTCGTTGTCTCAGATTCAGGTCCTACTGAGTGAATACATGTTGTAGGCTACGGTGGTCAGTAAATACCTCACACTTGACACCATAATGCCGCCAGATCTTGAGAGCAAACACTACCGCTGCCAACTCCAAATCTTGTGTCGGGTAGTTTTGCTCATGCACCTTCAACTGCCGTGATGCATAAGCTATGACATTTTTATCCTGCATTAACACAGCACCCAAGCCCGAATGTGAAGCATCACAATAAACAATGAAATCTTTACCTTCCACCGGTAGTGCAAAAATAGGTGTTGTGGTTAGAAGAGTCTTGAGCTTTTGAAAGCTCTCTTAACATTTGTCAGTCCACTCGAAAGGTACATCCTTTTTGGTCAGCCTCGTCAAATGTGTGGCGATGGAAGTAAAATTCTTCACAACCCGGTGATAGTAGCTGGCGAGCCCCATAAAACTCATAATTTCAGTTACAAACTAGTCCAGACCCAATTCTTGACTGCTTCGATCTTTTGGGGATCTACCATTACCCCTTCCCTTGAAACCACATGCCCCAAAAAGGCAACTGAAGTCAACCAGAACTCACACTTGGTAAAATTTAGCGTACAACTTATGTCTCCCAAGGACACCAAAAACAATACGAAGATGATCGGCATGCTGTTCTTTACTCTTCGAATAAACCAAAATGTCATCGATAAAAACAATAACAAACACATCTAGAAATGGTTTGAACAAGCCATTCATCAAAATCATGAAAGCTGCAGGCGCATTCGTCAACCCAAACGACATCACTAGAAACTCATAGTGCCCATAGTGGGTCCTGAATGTCGTTTTTGGTACATCCTCAGGCCTAATCTTTAACTGATGGTAACCAGACCTTAGATCAATTTTAGAGAAAACGGATGCACCCTGCAACTGGTCAAACAGATCATCTATCCGAGGAAACAGATACTTATTTTGAATGGTGACCCAATTCAACTGTCGGTAGTCTATGCACATCCTCATACTACCATTATTTTTCTTAACAAACAAGACAGGAGCACCCCACGGGGAAGCACTAGGATGGATGAAACCTCTATCTAGAAGATCCTGGATTTGAGCTTTAAGCTCTGTCAATTCTATCGGGGCCATTCGATAAGGAGGAATGGAGATGGGGCGAATATCAGGTTCCAAGTCAATGCAGAAATCTATATCTCTCTCCGGAGGCATACCAGACAAATCGGTAGGAAACACTTCCTTGAATTCAGACACTACAGGAATAGACTCAATAGAGGGAGACTCAACATCAGCATCCCGAACATGAGCCAAAAATGCCAAACACCCCTGCCCCACCAGTTTTCTAGCCCGAATGAAAGATATGACCTTAGCTGGCTTAGGCTAGTACACCCATTTCCACTCTAACTTTTCCCTTCCCAGAATCTCTAGAGTTACAGACTTAGTATTACAATTAAGCACAACATAATAAGGGGACAACCAGGTCATGCCTAAGATTATATCAAAGTTAGTCATATCCAATATAACCAAATCAGCCCAAGTTTGGAAACCCATAAACATAACAAGACAAGCACGATAAACATGGGTGACTATGACAGACTCTCCCACTGGGGTAGAAACATGGATGGGGGCATCAAGTACATCACAAACCGCATCAAATCCCAAGGCAAACTGAACTGACACATATGAAAAAGTAGAACCCGGATCAAACAACACATTAGCCATCCGTTCACAAACTAGAATAGTACATGTGATCACTGCATCAGATGTCTCCACCTCGGTCTTGCCCAGAAAGGCATAAAACTGAGCCCTGTCAACCTCCTTGCCTGGCTGCGCTGCTCCTCTAACTGCATTACCATTTCCCCGACCTCCACGGCCTTGGTGATTCCTTCCTCACCTACCTTGTGGACATCCTCTGCCATTATTACCGTTGCCCGTGGGTACCACTCCTCTAGTCTGCTGCTGCATGGGGTCAAACATGCGCGGATTAGGACAATCTCTTCTCATATGCCCAGGTTCCCATAATTATAGCAACTACGATCAAAAGACGGTCTTCCGCTAGCCGAAGGCGTGGCTCCCTGGCTATCCTGAATAAAATTCTGTTGTGGAGTCCCTGAGTAACCACCTATAGAAGCGGGCAAGGCTGACTGAATAGGCCGGGCTGCTAGTGTCGGCCTACCTGAACCTCTGGAGTAGGAACCATGGAAATTACCTGTGCTCTTGGGCTTCTTAGCCAGAGCCTTGGCCTGCCCATCACGTCGAACTCCCTCTACTTTCTTCACAAAGTCTGTCACCTCATTAAAACTTTTTCATGCAGCAGTCATGTGAACAGACAATACCTGTAATTCGGGGTTCAATCATTTGACAAATAGACGAATCCTCTCCTCCTCTGTAGTTACCAATTGTGTAGTATATCTAGACAAGGCATGGAACTTAGCCTCATAAGAAGCTACAGTCATACCACCTTGCTCCAAAGCCATGAACTCATCCTTTTTATGATCTTTCAAAGTTCGGGGCACATACTTTTCCAGAAACAGAGCATAAAACTGTGTGGAAGTGATTGGGGGTAAAACTGACGATCTGCGTTCCACATAGTCCCTCCACCACTGTTTAGCCTCACCCTGAAGTTGGAAGGTCACGAACTCTACCCGATGCTGGTGTACAATACCTAACTTGTGAAGCCTCTCATAGCAATCCAAAATAAACTCATAGGCGTCCTCACTCCCAGAACCATGGAATACAGGCGGCTTTAGCTTCAGAAACTTAGTCAGCATCTCATGATCATTACCAGTCATCACAGGACCCAATAGAGGACGGAAAAAGGCATCAGCGCCTAATGCTCCACCTACCCTAGGAACAGTAGCAGCAATGGGGGGATTGATGGGAGGTTGGGTCGCTTGCACTGTGGGAAGGACTCCGGGGCCAACTAATCCCTTCAAAAAAGACATGATTTGCTGAGCTAGCACTGGGTCTAAGGGAGGAATACTTGTAGCCTCTGCCTATGCATCCCCCTCTATTCCAACATCTTCCTCGTCTTCGACCTCCAGATTCTCATCTACCTCTTTGTGATGCGCAGGAGGGGCCTCTTCTCTGGGAGCATTCTCGACTAGAGCTTCGCCCCTGGCAGGTGCTACCCTTCCTCGGCCTCTGCCCCTTGCTCTTCCTCTACCCCTGCCTTGACTACGGCCTCTTGTTGCAGACCCCTCGGCTGGCTCATTGACGGGAGCTACGGGCCTGACACCGTTTAAACATGTGTTAACCATCTGTGGACAGAAGAGTGAAAGAGTTTAGATACCAATTGGAATCAAGTCATAGCACGAAAGGAGAAGAAAACAGACAGATTTCCTAAATTCATGTAGCCTCTCGAAGAAAAGTACAGACGTCTCTGTACCGTTCCGCAAGACTCTAATAGACTCGTTTTGGTACAACGAGATCAACAAACCTAGGGCTCTGATACCAACTTTGTCACGACCCAGACCGTCGTGATTGGCACCCACACTAACCCTCCGGTGGGAGAATCATTACTACAACCCGACTAAGTAACTTAACCAAAAACTATGCATTTAAAGATACGGAACATGTTTAAATGACTTAAAGAAATACGTAGTTCTCATAAACTCCGGAATTTCAACAAACAACTAACAAACTATTGCGGAAGTTAACCCTTAGAACTGAAAGTCATTGTACCAAAACTACTAACCAACAAGTCTAAGAGAATGGGTCGAAACCCAAAACTAAACATACGAGTAAATCTAATTAGAAAGTCTGAGTCAGAAAAGAATGGACTAAACAATAGAGGACCCATGGCAGCCTGAAAGAACTGGCTAACCCTTGAATCTGATCTCCTAGTTGAGGTCTATCAGTAGCCGCTTGAAGATGCCCTGTACTCAACAAAGAATGAGCAAGTGCAGTATCAGTACACAAACCACAGTATACTGATAGGATCACGCGACTATTCCAGTAAGGAAAACATAGGCAAGCAATCACAAGACAGTAAACACACATATACAAAATACATAGATCAGTTATCATTTCAAGAGCAACATATAGTTCCCAATATCAACAACAATAGACATGAATGTATTAATCACAATGGTCCTCTCATGGAACCCACACCCAAACTGTTACTGTGTCGGAACGTGACACCCGATCAAATATATGTGACGGAACGTGACACCCGATCCAATATATGTGTTGGAACGTGACACCCGATCCAATATATGTGTCGGAACGTGACACCCGATCTAATATATGTGTCGGAACGTGACACCCGATCCAATCAACACAACCACAATCACCATCACACCCATAATGAACATTACTCATAATCATACAATCAAGTATTAGTTTCATGGTATGCAATTGTTCGCACATACTCATTTTCATTGGATTTGATTCGCATTTACCTATTCACATACATGCATGCATACAGTGAAGCAATTTACCGGCATATATCATACAAACAGAAAATCAAACCATCACCTACCTCGAAACCAAGCTTGAATCCTCCAAAGACACTTAAGTCTTCCCTTTCCGGATTCTTTCCGCTTGTTCTTGGTCTAAAATAAATTAATTAACGCAAGGATCAATAAACAAGGCTTAATTTACGCGGATAATAATCAATCTATCTATCCATGACCAAACCAAAGATCCTAATGTTCAATTAGGGCTTTTTCCACCATCAATTCCAAGCCAAAACCCTCCCCCAATGATAATCACCCAAGATTCTAAGTTCTATGTATCGGGGAGTAATAATCTTACCTTTAGCGCTAGAAAACATGGAAAACTGTCAAGAACTACTCTGGGTCGTCTCTTTGCTCTCAAGAACGAGGTTTTACAGAACATAACGATTTTGGGGTTTTTCCCCGACTTAATTCCCGACTGGCCTGCCACAGCGGGACCCAACCCGCCACAGCGGCTTGCACGGAGACAGAGAGTCGGAATTTGAGTTTCATACTCCCATTTCACAACACACCTTCAACCCTTGACGTTCAAAAGCTACCCGTTCACGCTAAGATCAGTTTCGGGAGTTCTACTCGCCCGAATTCGATTATGTAAAGCCATAAGGGCTCCCTAACGTCTTGGCTATCCACTCATGTGATCGAATTCATAATTAACTCTCTCATTCATTGCCAGATTTCCCTAGACCTCAACTGACTCATATTTTGTCCAAATCTGAACTAGGCTAAGAATTCCCAAGTCACTACTCAAAAGTTTTCTGGCTCAAATTCTTTCCTCATTGGCTTTCTCATAACGACGGAAACAGATCGTTACATGAACTAATTTATTTATTTTAGTTTATTTTATAAGGAAAACAAAACTCATTTATAACCTGCACATTACCCCCACTTCCCTTCCCAATTTTCCCACGTAACATACCCCTCACAGATCTAGTCACCACTTAAATCCAAATAAAAATCATAGTCTTGACATCTAGAATGTGAATTTAGTTTCAATTGACAAAATTTGCATGAATAATAATTGAATCCAAGGATATATAATTTTGTGTATAAGTAATTGTTTAAATAGACAATGATGAAGAGGAAATAGTGTAACACATTTTGTTAAAATTTATAAAAGGTCTAACTCATCGGTGGCCTCCTAAAGTTGGCACGAAGTTTAACTTAAATGCATCAACTGGGCGCTGTTCATTTTAGACACCTCATATGGGATTTTGTTGTGTCATTTTGACATTTTTTGCTTACATGGCATAATGAGTGTGATACACTCATTGACAGACGTGTGAAATGATTTTTTAGTTAATTTTTAATTTATTTTTATTCTTCCCCATTTTCAACTAACATTTTGCCCAAATTAAATTTCATCCATTGTGACCGAAGGTTTCAGCAAAATGACAAAAAATATTTTTAAAATTTAGTCATTCATGAAATTTGTTTTTGGAAGAATTTAATATTTGCAGAAAGTGAATTTAAGAAGTGTGATAAAAACTTATCTTGATAATTTGTGGGGAGAGTGAATTCTTTAAATTAAGCTAAAAAACTTCTTTGAACGAGCAAAAATCTTTCATTCACTATCAAACTATTTATTAGGCAAAAAAGAAGAAAGAAAGTGATCGTGATTTATTTATTTTTGGTAAAGAAAAAAATTTCAGTGGTACCCAGATTTAATGAAGATTTGGTGTGCGTGCAGATGTTTCTACAAAAAGGGTAGGGGTATTTAGAGAAGACAACCAGAGGGTGGGGGTAGGGGTGGTTCTGCAAAAGGAATAGAGAAAACCGCGGTGCTGCAAAAGAGGGATAGGGATATTTGGAGAAGACAAGGGCAGGGTGGGTGGGTGTATTTGGAGAAGACAATCACGAGGTGTGGGATGGGGGCTTTCTTTTATTTGTTTAAATTTTATTTTATTTTGTAATTATTTGGGCAAAAATATCATGTGTCATTAATTCATTTGTCAGATATTTTTACACAAAATTAATTGTTTAAAAATTACTTTTGATACAAATGACGAATGTCGTCGTTTGATTCGTCACTTTACACGTCATTTGCGAGTGTAACATACACATATTATATATTTTTGTTGATATTAAAAAAGGTATCAAAATGAGACAGCGGGACCATACATGAGGTGTCTAAAATAATACCGTCCAGTTAAGATGTCTAAGTGAAATATCGTGTCAATTTAGGGGGTTATCGATGAGTTAAGCCTTTATACGAAGAAATTTTCACGAGCCACTTTAACAGCGTGGCAAATGTATTTTCTAAAAGTGTTACCTTTTATAATTAAGTTTGAGCTTTTTAACAAAGCTTATTACAATTTTTTTTTGGCAATTTTCTAAAAATATTTTCTTTTGTCTAAAAGGCAATGGTGATGAAAAAATTAGAGAAAATTAGGCAAGTTGATAAATATTATTATTTTTATTATTTAACGAGGGTATAATTTCATTTAATTACTGTGCGTAACTATAGTTACATATATATTGTTATTTAATATGGAATCTACGCCTACTTTGTATACTGAAACAAAAATAGCCTTCCCGTCTTTTGTATACTCATTATACAAATACAATGTTATCTCTCCTCTCTTCATTCTCTAATCCTCTCCTAATTAAAATCACTCATACACATTCAATTTGAATTTCAAAATTTACTTTTTGCCTCCTAATTGTGATTCACTATAGCAGAAAGTCATCCAACTTTTCGCTGGATTTAACACAAAATTTTGCATATAACCATCCAAATTTTCGCTGGATTTAACATTGGAGTCAAAAATAAAAGTTAATAAGTTCTCCACTTGCTTGGTGACAAACCCCACACTTGGCAAGATTATGAACTCTCACGTCTTCTCTGGTAACAAGCTTGATGGTAATGAGCAGCTTAGGACTAAAAAAATTCAGGAACTGATTGATTATTGTCATAAGAGCGGGGAAAATGGTGAAGCAAGTTATCAAGAGTTGAAATCGAGGGTCTATTGCAAAATTTAGAGTAATTGAAGATGGAAAAATTTATTCAAGAGTTAAAATTTAAGAAAAAGAATGACTCAATGACATTACATCAAGTTATCAATAATGCTAAGGCAAGCAACATCAAAATATAGTTGGAGGAAATAAGAGGTGGTTAATTAGATCGGGACAGATTTGAAGAATCACACATATTCGTATAAACCTTAATTGTATATAGCAATTTGTATATTTATTAGTTATTATTTATAGACATACAAATTTGTGATTTAATTTCATATATACATAATTATATTGAGGTGTATTTATATATTTGTATACTAGTAAAATCACCCACGCCTCTCGCGGAAATGTAATAGCACAGAATTTATAAAATAATACTTAAAACCTATCAGTCATTAAAACTAAAACACTGTATTATCTTACATACAAGATTACGTAGTAACAAACATTAATACCATTTATCCTTCAATCAATCATATTTAATTTGATTTTATAAATTATCCTTTTGCTTCCCGGAAGTGTTACTATTTGATATTTTTGGGGAATCAAATGAAGATCAACCTGCGATATTAAATTTTCTAATAAATAAATAATCGTTGGTGAAGGGATAAATAAATTTTAAAAGACTAAAAAAAGTGAACAAATATTCTAATTCTAACGTGTAGAAAGTTCAGCACTACCTTTTGTTTTACATCTATCATTTTAAAGTTCTCCATTTAAATGTATCATAAGTAATTATTAAAATGAAAAATTAAAGGGAGAATGTATCATATTGGAAAACAATTCAGCTTATTATATATACTTGAAAGGGAAAAATATTACACAAAACTATTCAGTTTGTTTTGGTGTTTTTTTTTTTAAATCAACTTTCCAGAGTGATGAAGTTCAATTTGAAACTACACTTCTATTCCAATTGCAGTGTCGAAAAATACATCTATTACTTCAAGAAAAATATTTACAACTTGCAGTAAACTTGAGAATCTGTCTATACTTCATATTGAATATGAGCAATTAATTTATTGTGTAGTTGTCTATGTCTTTGGAATTAAAAGAGACTCCAGTCTAGTCATATTCCTCTATAGGTCATCCGACACATCTTTGAACACAATTAATTTATTAGTTCTTGTCTTCTTTTTCTGGTTCACTTTGCACATCAAGGTGCGATAAAGTTTTTAAGGTCTTTATGTCCTTACAATGACATACCAAATTTGAATTTTGTCTTCAAGAGATGGTAGTATAGATCTTTAAGAATTTTTTTTACTGTACCTTCAACAATTTCAGTAGATGAAACTTGTGTGAATACTCAATTAACGTGTGTTATTTAATCTGTACTAACAAATACTTATAACAATAACTTTGCAGAAACATAAACAACAAAGTTTAAAACATGTACTCAAAAACAATAATTAATAACATAAGCATAAATTAATGACTGTAAAAAAATATACCAGGATCTGTAACAATAGAATGAAACAGAAAGGAAAAAATCGAACCCACTGAATGCACAGTGTCCTCTTAAGGAAATTATTCCCCTCTAGTACCCGAGGCTTAAAGGAATAGATCCTCTCAGGATAAAACAATTCTATTCACGATAAAATAATTCTATTCACCAGTGTATTGATACAAAAACAATGGTATAGTGAGTCGCTCAACAGGAGCAAAACTACACGAATATTTAATTGTGCAGAAGAAAAAGTTCAGAATTTTCATTGTGTTAAAATGAAAGGAAATCCCTCTATTTATAGACAACAAAGGTTAGTGTGAACAAATGTTTATTGTGCCTTATCGGAAAGGTCACAACATTTCATAAAAGTCACAATTTTTCATAAAAGTCGCAACTTTTCATAAAAGTCACAACTTTTCATAAACTAGTTTTGGAACTAAATAAATTAAAAGGGAATCCTGATTTGTGGTGGCACCACATAGGCGGGCCTAGGATTCTCTCTCTCTATATATATATATGATTTAAGTCATATATACATATACATATACAATTTATAATTATATACAAATACAATAGTTCAATATATATACAAATATTTGTATATTTATAAATTATACATATGCATATACTTGTATATAGTAATTAATTTGTATAAATATTGGTGTTAGTATCATCGTAGAATTCATTTTGGACAAAATATTTTATTAAATAACGATTAGCGTGAATCATGGGATTCTGAAAATTTTATGTTACCGTATTTATCGTTCATATATCCATTTATTAAGAAAAAATATTTTGTATAAATTTAAAACCAAAAAAAACGAAATATACAAATTTAAAGCTCCATATCAAACTAAACTATAGTCATGGAGCGTAATTAAATAAACTATAGCTATGAAACATCATTTGCTTAAATATGTTTGCCAAATTTACCAAAAATTAACCATTTTGCCAGTTTTATCCATTTTGCCTGCACTTTGGCCAGTTTTACCCGACTCTAGCCATTTCGCTGGAAATTCAAGCATTTCCCCTAAACTTGAGCAAAATTTTGTTTGAAATTCAAATATTGCATATCTAAAGTTATTCCAAACATGTAAGAATCTTTAAAAGTTGGATACAAATAAATAACAGTGGCCAAATAAAATGTCTTCACAACATTTACCTCGCCACATCCTAGTATCGTTTTATGCAAGTGCGTTGGGTCTCCTTTGATCTTTTTTCTCTTTTACTTTCTTCGACTTTATCTGGTTTTGTTCAACAACAATCAACAATCAACTAGCTGTTTTAATAAGAGATCTGATTTATATATTAAGATCTACAGTAAGCCTATCCTTTTGGAAGGTTTCAAAGAGCTCTGGTACTTGGATAAGTATGGATCCGTCATCACAGTATGTGGCAAAGAAAATTAAACAAAATATAATGCGTCTCAACTGAATAATATCCATAGAAAAGTTATGTAATTTGACAATTATAGCAGTAATAATGTTTTCTTGAATTGAAATATCTACAGAGGAGTTTTTCTCTCCCACCATCAAATATCAAGGTAAGGGCTCTTGCGAATCTCCCAACCGCGATAAATGCAGATACGCATCAGTACCTGTAAAGACATCAACAATTGAAGCCAACTAAAGTAAATCTTGTTATTCCATGTAGTTCTTAAGCGTATCATTGCCATAAAGAGTTATTTAACTCCTACTCCATATATACACACTTCTCTATCTACAAGATAAAAACTATTAGGATGGATACAGCTTCGTACAACCTTCACAAACACTTGTCCTAAATATTTAAGCCAATTTTAACAACACTAGTGCAAGGGCTTAAAGAATGTGTTCCTCACATCAACACAGTGAGATCTTAATTCACAAACCAACACAAGATATTTCCAGGATTTTAATAAAGTCATAATCAATATTTCACAGGGTTCCAGCCACACCTAAACTCTATCAAAGTCTTTTAAATGCCTTTAACCTTGTGTGTTGCTCACTCTCCTTGACAGGAAGGACACTTCACATCCACCTCAGATAAATTAACGCCTATAATCATTTGTTTTTATAAAAAAAATCCAAATCCATCCCTTTTTTTCAAAAGTAAAAAGAAGAAAAAAATTCCCAAACCTTCCTCCCCTCTTGGCTCGTTCCCAGCTTTTCCTCTTCTACCCACCACCATCACACAAAAACATTAAAAGAAAAGCTTTATCTATTTGCAACAGTAACTGTTCTAAATGGGATAAAATCGAAAGAATAATGCACATAATTATGGGGTTTGGTGTATTAGTTAGGTAGATTTCTCTTTTCCTATTTTCTTTTGTGGCTTTCCTTGGGTTATGCCGTTTCGACCCTCTGCAAAGTTTCTTCATTATCTCTTGTTAGTCTTTATTTTACGCGATTTTTGTAGCTAGGTATGGATTTTCTTCTCGTGTTTTAGTTAAGAATTGACTTTCTTATCAAATTTGATAAGATATTGTTTACTTTATGCTTTAGATTTGAATATTGACGTTGTCAAGTTTGATTCCTTAGATTTGCCCTCACCATTTTGGGTGTTCTTTGTTGTGGACGCGGATTACAGAAGGGTAGGAAGTAAGAGTTTTGCTTTTCCATTTTTTATGTCCTTTTTTTGGTTCTCATTTTATTTATTTCTTATTTCTAAGTTTGGTATTGATGCTCGCTACATGTGTGTTATACACATTTTATCCAACTCAGCCGTCAAGTTGCCACATATGATTAATCAATGCTCAAAAGGGTTTAAACTAGAGTGTTTCAAGTTTCAATAACCATAGGTGTTTGGATGAAACTCTGTGGAGCAGAGGTGGTAGGATGTCAAAATGGTACAAATAGAGGTGTGTATTAGATTATTCAGCCTTTGAATTATAGTACCAGATTATTTATATCTATGTGGAGTAATAAATATCTGAAATTTGTATAGGCGCACCCAGCCAAGTGACCAATTCTTTTGTTGGTAACATGATATTTCTAGGGCCTGGATTAGCAAATATGATAACACAACTAACCAGAAAAACATCTACCAAAAATTTATTCCAGTCTAGTAATCTAGAGGATAAAATTCATGCAAACAAGGGCGAGAGGTATAGTAACATACCATAGCCTTCCATGGAGATAATTTGCAAATCCCCTCCAAAGTAGCGAGCATATAAACGACTTATTGGAAGTCCATATCCATAACCAGCTAACGTAGACACAGTAGCCAAATCAATTGTATCAAGGTCTGAATGCTCATCCAATGGATTCCTGGCAGTACTGTAGAGATAAGTAAAAATTTTGGGAAGGCCACTTCTTGGTATACCACCCCCTTCATCTGAAATCTACAGAGCACATAAACCACACTTGATAAGGATGGGTAGGAAATATAATACAATCCTTAGATAGGACACTTTGAGAAGGGATCATGCCTTGATAGTAACATCCTCTAGACCATCCGCAACTATTATTCTAACAGGAGGGGCAACTTTGTCCGAGTCCACAAATCGCTCTTCCACAGCACGCAAGGAGTTCTTAACCAATTCAAAAACCATCAAATGCAGATGTGTTGGCACATAGCTGTCATGAATCCGCGGAAAAAGAGAGATAAATGTATGGTATATAGCAAGGGAAGCAAGACTTTCCACAACAACTAGAGTCCTTGAACATTTACTTCAATAAATTTTGGGACTAACGTAATAACAGAAAGACAGAGGCAGCAAAGAATACCATGGAACAAAAATGGTGGACAAGAAATGTCTAGCTTAGTTGATAATGAGAATGAATTAGGAGCAAGTGACATACGGAAATGTAAAGTTTGGGTCCCCATAAATGTTGACCTTAGGTGCACTGCCGTATTCGCGCAAGCAAATAGAACGGGCATCCTCGCTAGCATCACGTGCAACCTCCAAGGGGGACATTTTTGTATGTATATAACCCACACAATCAGGAGGTGGATTAGGATCGTGTAGGGCGACATGCTGCCCTGTGTTTGACAGGAATTCAACAAGTAAGAAATGCCACAATATGTATAAATAAAATAAAATAGTACTAGTATAGAGAAGATTAGAGTGAAACCGATAAGCATGCGGATGCCAATCCTAGACATGTAAAAACGATCAAGAAACTGGTGTATCTCATCCAAATCCTTATAATCAATCTTAGGGCGTAGATCCTTTTTTAGTTGTTGAACTCCCAAAGCCATCATAGGTACAACATTGTTGTGTCGTACTTTAACCAAATTAATCATTTTAGTGAATTCCAACTCGTCATTCTCATCTTTTATATCTGGAAAGGATCTAAGGTCACGGAAAGAATCCAAATACCAATCTCGGACCTAATTAAGAAAGAAAGAGGTGGTTTTAGAAGAAATGAAAAAAAAGAGTAGTTTAAAGAATTAGTAGTAGATGAGTGAGTACCTTTAAAACAGCAGGCTTGAGAGATAAACCATAAGGAAGAGTTTGTAGGTCAATAACCCTGCGAGCAATGCGCATAGGGAGTTCCTTGTGAAGGAATTGAGAAGAAATGAGCAAATTGCGGGGAGTGGGTTTGGAACCGAACTCCATCATGTACTTGAGACTCACACCAGTCTGTTTCATGGAACCCCATCGATGCACTTCCTCAATCAATTCCTTAGAAAATGACTCGTATAGTTTCTTTGCCGCCATATATGACTTGTGATCTTAATAATAATAATCTATTCAAAATGGAAGAAGGCGGTATCTACGAGGCAAGTTTCACCCTTTTTTATCCATTCATCCATCTTCTGACACACTCACTCACCACCACAGCAACAGAGAGAGAAAGATGGTTCCGATCCATCATCAAAATTCAGATAAGGAGAAAACAAAAACTGTCTCTACTCTCTTGCTCGGGCCGCTGTTGCCTAATACTTAGCCTAAAAAGGGATGGGTATGGCTGACCCACAGTCACCACTCCCTTAATTCTCTATTCCCCTTTCTCTCCCTCCATTTTCACATAAATTACCCTAAATTATAACACACGTGGATGACATATACTCCCTCGTTTTAAACCAAACGACCTATTTTGGCAAGTTTAAAAAAAATAAAAAATGATTTTTCAATTTTATAGTCCTAAATTAAAGTTAGGACAAATACTTCCTCTTGTTGGAAAACTATATGCACAGCGGAAGCATACCTGAATCATACTGCATACATAAATAATAGATAACCAAATCGTTTATGCTAGAACACATATAATTATGCTAGAACACATAAACTTATTGAAATTTAATTCAAGAATTACCTCTTGAAGCGTAAGCAGATATCTTCAAGTGAATCTACAAATTAAACATACCTTCAAGCGAATCCACAGTTATGGTCTTCTACAGTGATCCCAAGTTCACATTCGAACTCTCTCAATACTTGGGTGGACAAGTATCGTACATAAACTTATTCACTTTCTAGGTTTAGAAGAATTCCTAGATATAGAAATTTCTACTTACTCGCTTGTTTTCTTTTTAAAACAAAACTTGCCTTGTCTCCCCTTTTCCCTTTAGAAATAGAATTTTGAGTTCTAGTTAAATATGGACACTGTAGGGACCACATAATTAATTACTGAGGCTTCCAATTATGGAAATAAGTCCAAATAATTAATTTGAATTATTTTTATCATAATAAATTACAAATCATTCTACTAGAAATTCGTAATTGCACTCCTCTATTTATATTTTGAAATTCCCCATTAAACACTTATGTAATTCCCCGTGTTAAGTGTAACACCTTGAACTTTGGTCAGTTTTTAAGTTTTAGGTAAACTTCAAACGGCCATAACTTTCAGCACATAAGAAGTTAGGTGGCCCATGAGGTATCAAATCGAAGGTCTTTGAGTCCTCTTTCCAACGCCGCCAAGTTTGCTAAATTCTGAGCATGGATGAAGGAGTTATGCCCGTTTGGGTGCAGCCTCTCTAGTTAAGACATTTCATCCATTTTAAGAAGGGGTATTTTGGTCTTTTCTTACCCATAAAGGCCTACCCACGTTTTACCCACCCAAATTAAGGGTCTAATCAGACTAAGTCAATTTTAGACATTCCAAAAGCGCTGAGGGATTTGAGAGCAAGTTCAAGAGGAGAAAGAAGAAGGGTTTCAAGTGTTTTGTCAAGAACTTGAGGTTTTCTCCACGAACAAGTATTCTTTGAGGTATGTAAGCTTTCATAGTGTTGGGTTTGTTCGTCCTCATGCCAATCATGTAAACTTGTACCCATGAATTCGTTCTTGAAGTTGATTATAGAGTTCTTGAGAATTTCTTGAGTTTAATTGATAATGGAGGTCTTTGAGTTCTTGAGGAGAGGGTTTGCGAATGAGTTGAGTCTCTTGGTAGATTTTTGTGTGCGCCTCATTGAAAATGTTCTAGGTTTATGAAATTTCATGAAATTGAGTAAGTATGAATTGAATCGGGTTTGGGAGAGGAAGAAAAGATCGGACAAAAATATGCGCTCAGATCCGCATCACGGAGGCGCATTAAAATTTCATTCTTCAGATAGTCACCCCTCTCCACATCGCGCAGAGGATACAGAGTCCTCTGCCTCAAAAATTAATTTCACGACCAAAAAATGTATTCACCTCCGCGTTGCGCCATTGCTTTCCAGTTTGTGTCTTCGCTCGTTTCTTATTATCAACTATCTAAGCCTCCATAAATCATTGAGAGATCCTATATCCTAATCATAGCTCTTAAATTCACATTTCAAATCAAGGTAAAGTTAAGAGGAAAGTTAAAGAAAGTCCTACAGAGTCAATTTTGAGAAGTCTTTTGCAATTATTTATGAATTGTCATTAAGACTTGAGTAAATGAGTATGAAGATGATGAGAGTTGAGTTTCATGTTTCAAAATGATTATAAGGGAACTAAGTATTCCCAAATATGTAATACTTTTACATTTAAAAGAGAGAAACACTGATTTTTCTAAATGAGTTTATGATGAGTCTTGAGCATTACCTCTTTTAAGAGGATCTTTTGAGTAATTATCTCAAATTGAGGAAGAGTTATGTTTTAAAACATATGAGCATGAGCTATATATTATTGGGAGTAGTATTGAGCACTGATGCGGGGATAAGTTCAGACAACTCAAAATCCTCATAAACCGTGTATGCCAACATGGGTAAAGGATCATACCCATGTTGAGTTGAGTTGAGTTGAGTTGAGGTGAGTATGTTTTCCCTTTCTATCAGTTCAACTATATATCCATATGTTCAGTTTTCCCCTTACCTGCTCGTACATTCAATGTACTGACATCATTTGTCCAGCATCGTTTTATGATGCAAATACATGTGTTCAGGGTCATCAACCGGCGCTTCGTTGATCCCATCACGTTCCAGCTAGCTTTGGTGAGCCTCCTTGCTCTCCGGAGGGTTCCACATTAACATTTCTGTCTTGTTAAGATATCGTGGGTCGTGTCCCGACATCTATCATAATATTTAGAGGCTTCATAGACATTAGTAGTTGAGGAGTTTGATTAACATCTCAAATACACCTCATCCATTTCTAGGTGTAGACTATCGTTAACTAGTATAAAACCCAACAAAGAGTTGGGGTCGAACCCACAGGGAGCGGTACGTGTTTAAATTCAGTTATGAAGTTATAAAAGTGGTCTATTCGGTTATAGGAGTATACATTATCGGAAACAACTAAATAAATCTAAGGGTGTGACAACGAATGTCAGATGGGGGGTTTGTATTGTCAGTAAGCAGCTACAACAAAAACGAACACAAGGGAAATAATAAGATATAGAGGAATTCTTGAGATGTGATGGATTATAGGTTGATTTCACTGTACGGGTAATTGAAATTACTTAACAAATTGCTAAAAATCAGTGGGTAGGCTAGGCTATAAGTGTGATAGTTTTCTCTCGAACATCTACCACGATTCAAGTGATTTCTTTCGAACATCAACAAGCTTATCAAATAAGAACAACCCACACCTTAATTCATCTACTCTCTCGAGCTAGATAGGTAGAATCGAGTTTAGGATTTACTCTTTCGAGCTAAACCGATATCAACCCAATAACTACAATCATCAATTGAAAGCTTTGATTCTAAAACCTCTTTCTCAAGCAAGCTCAGAATTCTAAGTTCGAATTACATTTGCAACTATAATTCTTAGATTAAAACACAACTAATAATTAAACCTACTTTAATTAAGTATTTAAATCAGTAATAATCAATACCCACAAGCTAATTCAACCCATAATCACATGATCACACTCAAGAGTTGGGATTTTAGCTAAACATCATAAAAAGGTAAAAACAATTACCAGCTCGATTGGCCATCAGCTGGGTAAGAGTCTTCAATCCTTTACAATGCTCTAAAATGGTTAAATTCAAAAACCCAAATCCAAATCCTCACAATTAAGCTTAGAAATCCCCAAAGTTTACAATAGAACTGAAAAACTAAAAGAAAACTCTAATTCTCAAACTTGGGGATCAGAACTGCTCAAATTCCCTTTTGAAATCCAATTTATAGTTGCCCACTTTTTGGCCTGAAAGTCCATTCGGCAGAATAAGTCGCGCCTCGCCGAGTGGTTCGGCGATCCGCCCTTTGCTCCCTTCCATCGCCATTTTGCATTGGTCATCAGCCTGCCAGGTCCTGTATCATTGGGCGATCAAAGTTGCCATCGCGGATTCATTTGGCGGTTTGCCGACTGCCCATTTCTGTCGCCAACTTGGTTCTTCCCCAGGGCTGGCACGCTGGAACTTTAGGCGAACTAAAGAGCCACTCGGCGGTTCTCCAAGTTGTCTTGGCGATCACCAGGATCGCTTTTCTTCACTTCTTCAGCTTGTTTGTTCCTTTTTTTGCCCGGTAGTGTCCTTGCCTTGCTCCTTAGCCTCTAATGCTGCAAATCAACACTTTAACATCAGTTTAGAGCATAAATTAGGCATTTGAGGACACTTAAACTATTAAAACAAAGCCCTAAATGAGTCGAAATCTCGGACTCACCAACACCCCCAACTTAAACTTTTGCTTGTCCTCAAGTAAGACTCAAGATGAATCAGTTCAACAAGGATGTCTACAAACAGTGCTGCATAAGACTCACCACAAATGCACACAACAAGGTTCAAACTACTCATACAATGATAAATTGTGCACTCAAAGTTTCAAATTGTGACTCACCATCATCAAGTGTACTCAAGCTCACAATGCTTGCTTCAAATGCAAGTTCAAGCTCAACAAAGGTATTCAAATGCCCTTACAACAAAGATGATTCCATATTCACACAAAATTTCTCAACAATTTAAAGTTTCTGAATCACATACAACTCTCACACTCACAAAGATGAACACATGTATGACTCCACCCATAGGTTTGCCCTTATTTTCCAATCAACATTCGTTTCAGCTCACTCAAGATCACAAAGGTCTTTTTAAGGCTTGTAACGGGGCTGAGTGTCAAGGTATGGTCATTTAGTCTTTAGTGGCTTCTACCTTCATGAAGTGTGGCCTCAAAATCATTTTCTCCTTCTCATTAAAACATGATAGGCTCAAAAGGTGCCAAACAAGGTTCACACATCTCACAAGGTTGACCACAAAGAGGTATATTGTCAAGTTGGTTCACTCTTCAAAATTCTTGCCTAAGATCATTTCAATTGCTTGCTTCACTCAATCAATCGGACCACAGGGAAAATTCTAGGTGTCATCAAGCACAATGTTCAAGACAACCTCACCACACAAGGCATTGATACAATTATCAAACAAGACTCCTCACTTTCTAGCTAGCGTGCAATGTTCATCACAAGAGACTTCATCAACAATCGGCTAGGCACAACAAGATGCTCAAAGTAGACATATTGCCTATGCAACTTTGTTTGCTTAATCGTAGCCGCACATTCATTTTGTTTAATTAAGAGCACTATTCAAGTCATCGGTATTGACCACAACCAACACTTAAATATGTACAAGAATAGCCACAATCACAGATACAAGAGGTGGCAAAATTTTTAAATTTGGTTCAAAACCACTTTTCATATCAAAACAATGGGCCACAAGTTCTCAACAATTACAATATATATAAAAACCAAAAGGCTCCAATATTCACAAAAAAAATAAACATCAGCCCAATATTCACAAAACAACCCAAAGGAGGTGGGTATGAAAATACCTCACCCTACCAACAAAAAAATGCAGTTGTCCTCAAATGCAAATAAAACAACAAAAGTCAATAAAGCAACAGAGAGGGAGGTAAAAATAATCATCCTGCCAGGCTAAGCCTTGGGTGAAGTCTGCATATCAGTCACTCCATCTGTCGGGGTATCAGTGCCCGGTGTCTCAACATCCTTGGCTCCACTGGAGCCCACCATCGAAGTATCATGAAGCGATGCTTGTCTAGTAGTCTCATACATGGCACCCTCCAAGTCAACCAAATCATCATAGACTGTCTCCTTCCACTCACCAAGCTGGACCTCATCCGTCTCAACCTCAGAATCAACATCAGCGTCATTAGCTCTAGTCTCATCTCCGATCGTAGTAGCTGAAGGCACCTCAGAACAAGCTGGAATATATGTGCTCGGGACATCTGGGATCTCCACAGTACCAAAGAACATAAAGAGGTCGGTGGACTTCAGCTCGTCCACATCTCTATGGAGTCCAACAAGATCGGCCTTCAAGGCTGTCACCGCATCAACAAATCTTTTTCCTCTCTCACATACCTCCACTCTCGTAGTGAGGTCGTCAATCATCGCTCTGAGGGGTGTCAAAGCAGCAATAATGGCTCTCTCGATCATCCCAGCAATAGCGGCCTTTGACCGGGAGGCACGCACATCGGCAGATTAGGCTAAATCGCCCATCTTGTACAATATAGCCTTGGTGATAGGAGGTCTGGCAGCAGAAGCAGCAACAACAGAAGATCTAAGAGGTGAGGGTGCAGCAGAAGTACTCGGAGTCTCAGAAGGAGTGGAGCCAGAAGTACCTGAAGGCCTACTGGCCTGAGTGGGTAGGACTGCCTCTGCAGGTATCGTATCAACATCAACCTCCAGAGATGTGTCCACCAGGGCTGCCCTCCTCCTGTCAGCCTCGTCCCGCATGTACTCGGCCTCAATACGTCGGATGTCGGTAGAAGATCTGGGTGTAACCTTGACATCCCTCTACTCATCTCTCGAAACATGGGCCCATCAGCATAATTCGGTGATCAACACCAAAAATTGGAGCAAAGTCTGACGCTGCTTGGCCCTCATGACCAACTCCTGCTCGATAATCAACCCCAAATTTAGCCTCTTCCTAGCAATGATGGACCCAAGACAGGTTTCCTTTGGGTGGCGGAGGATAGACTCGTTCTGGGACGGCATGATCGTGCTGCTGATAAACCCAAACCAATACCTAGCTGCCATATTAATATCCTTCTTCTCTATTGGCGCTCCGGCCTCAATCCACCTCGGGGTGATGTCGGAGAGAAGGGGGGCCAACCAACCTTTTAGGTCCTCCAGAGTCTGTGTCTTGATCATGCTCTGGTAGTCATGCATAAAGTCGGAGGCATGCTCGAATACTGCATTTATGTCATCGCTGCGGCATTTTAACTTCTTGCCTCGGACCACCACAAAATCCACCGGCTTGAAGGCACTAGCCTTCTTCTTCCCCTGAGGCACCAAGTCACCGTAAGCTGAGTAGAAATCCCAGACCCAAGTAGGAATGTATGGGCCATGGGGTTTGGTGAAAACCTCGAATCTATGAAATAAGAGAGTGTCCCACACCTCTGTATCTTTGTCCACCACACCATTGGTAGACACTCTCTTCTCCTCTAAAATGGTCCTCAATCCCTCGGCCTTTAGTCGGTTGAGTGAACGGGGAGGAGGACCCTGCACAGGTGGTGCATGCACTACTGGATGTGCTGGAAGAGGCACTGGAGATGAAGCTGAGGGTGCAGGCGTCAAAGGTACTGGGATCCTAGACGGATCATTCATCGCCTTGGAGCGTAACTTCGCTCTCCTAGCCTCAAGTAACTGATCATCCTTAGCCTCAGAGATAGAAGCCTGAGAATCACTCTGTGAATCCTGTGAGCCTCCCTCACTGTCAGAGGTGGTGAGGTGTGTCTCGTAGACTCCCTCACTGTCTGAACTCGCCTTGAAAAATAGTTACCTAAAAAGATAAAATTTTGAAAAACTAGCTCAAGCAATTACCCCTAAAAACCAAAATCGCCAAGAATGGCGATGAGCGAAAAGTTGCCTGATGAAATCATAGCATAGATAGTCTCCAACCAGTGGTGCTCTTTTCTTTTAGAACCAAAATTCATAAAAGCTCACCTCACTTTTCAATCCAACAAACATGAACAATTTAAGCTCATTTCATCTCTGATGTTTCCGAATCTCTTCACTCACTTCATATTAAACCTTACACCCAAAATGGAATTGATGCAATTTCAACCGAGTTTAGTTTTCATAGAAAATGGCAGAGAATTGTTGGTTCATGTAATGGCTTGGTATTGGTGTTGAATGAGGAAGATGTTGCATTTTTAATTAACCCCACAACCTTAGAATATCGTAGAATTCCAAACTCTCCTCTGGCTCTTCCAAAGCGTGGTACCTCTGCCGCGTATGTCCTTGTGTATGATATTGCTAGTGATGATTATAAGGTTATTACTCTTTCTTATTATAGAGATATACTTGAAGGTGATCTTTTTTGTACATTTGTGGATGTCTACTTTGTGAGAATGGATTTTTTGAGGAGACTTGAGAGTATATCTATTATGGTGCAATTCCTATTCACGGTTTTGGGGTTTTCTTTAATGGGTCTTTGCATTTTCTGGATGGTAAATATTATAGTTCTCCATCTATAATTATTAATGTTGATCTAACTGATGAGATATTCTTCGAGGTGCCAATACCTACTACTACTAGTACTATTTCTCTTTTGCGCTTTTATGGAATTGTGGCTCTTAGAGGGTGTCTTTGTGCATTGGGTAATAGAAGGAATGAAAATGAAATTGATGTTTGGATGATGAAATAATATGGGGTGGCGGAGTCTTGGACCGAATTTAGTGTTGTAAAAAGCACTTACCCTTTTGGTCCCACACCTGTGTGTTTAATGAGTGATGATGACATCGTATTAGATGCGCCTGAGAAAGAGAAGTTGATAATCTACAATAAGAAAGAGGAACAACAAAGAGAGATGAATGTTGATGGAAAAACTTCAAGTGTATGAGGACTAGAACTTTCATAGAGAGTCTTGTCTCTCCTATGATTGGCAGGAAACTGAGCATGGTGACTATATCACTTGATACAGTATTCTGAGATGATGTTATACTCAGGTATTGATTTATATTCATTTTTCATAGTATTTATTTGTTCCTCGTATTTGGTTCAATAGGAACCATAGAGTTTTATGAATGGTATTTTTTTCCTCGTCGAGTTATATAAATAGTAGTTGTCTTGTCCTCCATGGATTTTTGTGATGGTAATTCTTTTGTCCTGTTTCTCGATCTTTTGACTCTTCTTTGAATCATGAGTTAATTAATCTCATAGTGGACTGCCGAAAATTTATTGTGGCCACTTCTGTTACTAAGCTAAATTATCTAATTGCTCAAAACACATAAATAACATTTTATGTTGCTATCTTCTTGATTGTGTAATTGTCAAGACCTATTGCTACGGATATGGATATCAATGTTGGCTAGTATTATCTATCTGTTGTTTTCTAAAAGTGGGAAGATTCAAATTCAAATGTTGATATACCTAAATATACCTAAAAACTTGGTGGACTCTTTCACCCTTTCAAAAACCATACTAACTATTCTAACTTAATGCACAAAAATGTAAAAACATTCATCACAATAGTTAGGTTGTTGAGTTTCTTTCCCTTCCTCGAATATGAAATGAAACCACAATATATCACTATGTATTTGATTCTTTTGTTGGAATTTAATGCATTATGTATGAGTTGTGAATGATCTGCCTTTTCATTTTTTGAATTAATTGATAAGTACCTTGAAGTGTTTATATTATTTACATATATATATATATATATATATATATATATATATATATATATATATATATCACACATAAGTGATTACTCAACTGCAATTCTGATCAATTTTCTAAATTCTGTTTTTATTTCCCAAACTATTCTTCAGTTGTAGAAAAAAAATCTAGACTTTTTGCGGCTTCTCTGATTACTCCAAAACTTGTATCTTGCTGACAGTAATGTTATATATGATTCAGTTTATCTCTTAGCTAATTTTACACTTTTAGCCAAATATGTTGCTTAGTTTTCCTACTTATTCTTCTAAAGATGCTCTTCTAAAGCTGCTATAGCCATGTATAACCACATAATACCATTTGACACACATGTTTTGTGCCTTGCACATGGATATACATTTGCTTCTATGGATAGTGTCAAAGAATTTGAATTGATCACAGAGGCCTTGATCTCAATACATTTTACTTCTTAATCTTTTACACAGATACTATTTCAGATCACTATAATAGAGAAGGAGAGTTGTGGAAGTAAACATACATTTTGATTTTGTAAACTGTCAGGAGAAAGGGCTTTTAAGCAGATTTGTAACTTTGCAATATTTTAGCGTATTGTGCTTAATTATTTGTTTTTCTGGCTTGAAAAATGGTACATATTCCACATTTCATAGATAGTACATAGTCCGCGCTTTCTTTCAATCTGATCCTACCTAAACCTTTTTCATCCAAATGAGCCTGATTTTCAGGACCGTTTTAACCCTTAGGCCACTAAAGCCATCGCTTGGGGCCCCATATTTTAAAAGCAACTATTTATATATATATATTTTTTAAAAAAATTATATGTATTATGAGTGCTATGATTTCTACTAAGGAAATTGCATATGAGATGAATATAAACCTGGATTTCGTAAGAAATAATTTGATGAAAATATGGATAATGAAATCCCAAAGTCCGTTGAAGAATCTTTTAGAGTTGATTACTTTATATATGTAGAGTACATCAAACTATTTTTTTACTTCAAAATAGATTTGAACCAATTGAAGCATATGAAAACATTTTTGATTTCTTATTAAGTGGTAAAATATTGAGATGACTAGATGATGAGAATTTAAAAAAAATATATTCTTAACCTTGAACTTTCTTTAACACGTAGTAAAAGTTATTCTGATATTGATTGTTTATATATTTTTTGAATTAAAAATGTTAAGAGAAATAATACAAGTAGAAGATAACGATCTAATGAAAATACTCAATCAAATAAAAAGACTTGATTCTTTTCCAAATACACATATTGCTAATATTATAATGTTAACAGTTCCTGTAACCGTTGTCTCAGCCGAAAGAAGTTTTTTTGAAATTAAAATTGATCAAATCTTCTTTAAGATCAACAATGTCTCAAGAGAGATTGAATGAATTATTTATATTATCATTTGAAAAGGAATTATTAAAACAAATTGATTAAAAAACAATACTTAATTACTTCGCATCTAAAATAGCTAGAAAAGTAGATTTTAAATAAAAGTATATATATATATATATTAATATACTAGTTTATGAACATGTGCGTTGCACGTGTATCCCATGCAATATTTTATAAATTCGTTAGGACGATTAAAATTCAATGAAAACATGTGTGTAATGAGTACTAAAATGCAAAAATCTCAAATAAATGTTATAATAATATTTTTTTTTATAGAAAATTAAATTAAAGAAGACTAATAGAGAAATATAAAAAAAATAAACATAGAAGAGAAAAATAGCATACGCATCCTTCTTAAGACTTTAATCATAACATTATATAAATGGAAAAAGAAATACAAAATTGGTACATAATTTTCCAAGTTTTTGTCGACGCCTTTCATATCCAATCAAAATTCAAAAGTCTTTTCCATCGAGTCAGACTAAAGTATGAATCAAATAAAAAAATTATTTTATTTTCGTAAAGTGATATATAATCAGACTAAGGTAGATATATCACATACTTTAGATGTTGATGGATTCACTACTTTAACTATAAAATGAAAAGGATAATTTTGGATGTGAGTTTCATGAAACTAAAAAGATGAATTTATATAGATAAAAATAGAGGAATACCAAAAAACATCTTAAAGTTTTAAATTAAATATTTGAAGGTTTCAAAGGGCCAAAATAGATAAAAGAGAACAACTTTAAGAATATTAAATATATGCAATGAACCTCCATTAAAATCTGGAAGAGTAAAAAATCCTCCTTTGAACACATGAACTCTCCATTTACTCAATGTAGTAATTGATTATCACTAATATTTAAATATGTAAGTAACTAAATATTTATAATATTTAAATTTAGTGTAGGGGCAAAATGGTATTTCAACTTTCAACTTTTTTTTTATTCTCACTTTTAGTAATATATGATTTTAATTTAGTGTAGGGGCAAAATGGTATTTCAACTTTCAACTTTTTTTGGTTCCCACTTTTAGTAATATATGATGTTGAGTCGATCCTGCTGATTGTAAGAAGCTTCCATAGAATTACAACTTCTAATCTTAAACACTAACAATTTGTGCTACATATTCTTGTAACTTGCATTTAATGTATTAAACATTATCTAGTTTATTATGCTACACCTAGTTACATGTAGTGTTGTCAAAGGCTTGCTTTAAGAGTGCTTAATCTGTAAAGTGGCGCTCAAAATGTGATGAGCGCTTCACCTCACTTAATGTGTAATTTAGTGTCGTCATCAAGGTTCTAAGGCATATATTTCCTTGCCAATGATCCTATTCTGAATAGGCAATATTAAACAATTGATATTTTACTTTATTGTAATTCTTTTTCAATTTTTTTGTTCAAATATTTTTCATTCATTCTTGATGGCTCTCAACCAATTCCAGAAAATTTCTTGCTGAAAACCAATTAAATCCATTTTATCAGAATTGGGTTCTCCTTCTACAATTCATCGCTTAGTCTCTAATAATAGTTTAGATTTTGATAGCTTTAGCAGTTGTCGTAGTTTATTGTGTCAAGCTTGTGTAGAGAGTTAAATTAATAATTTTCCTTTCTCACTGTTTGATATTATGCTTGTGGCCCTTTAGATTTGATTTGTTAAGATATTTGGGGTCCAGCCTCGGAAATCTCAAGTGATGGTTTTCGTTATTATTTTATATTTTTTATATCACTTTAGCAAACACTCTTGGATATATATTGTTGAGAATAAATCTAATGTTCTGTATATTTTTCATCAATTTCATTTATTAGCTGAGAAAATTCTTCGGTTGCTCCATAAATGATTTCAAGCATATTGGGGAGGTGGTTTAAAGCCTTGACTTCCTATGTGCACACACATGGAGTCACACAACGTGTTTCCTATCCATGAACTCCTTAACAAAATGGGTGTGCAAAAAGAAAACATAGGCATGTCACTGAAACTGGCCGTGCACTGTTTCTTAACTCACATGTCCGTTCTAATTTTTGGACAAATGCATTTAAAACGACTGTTTTTCCAATTAATCTTCTGCCCACTCCTCCATTAAATCATCAAAGTCCATGTGAAATTTTGCTTGGTGAAAAGCATGATTATAATCAATTACGTATTTTTGGTTCCTTGTGCTACCATTGGCTTCATCCTCCTTCCACTCACTGTGACTTTCTTGGTTGTACTTGCACTCAGAAAGGCTATAAGTGTTATTATCGTGCCCCTAACAAATTTTTTGTTTCATGTCATGTGTTATTTTATGAATAAGTGTTCCATTTTCAAGAAGTCGATGGTGTGTGCGTTGCATCAACTAAGCCTGACACAAACCTATTTCTTGCTATTACTACTCCTCATATGGGTCTAGCTACACCCATGCATCCACCTATGTCGCACCCTCAACTACCAGTAAAGCAAGAATCAACCTCAAGTGATCTTCCATCCTCTCCGCACTTTTCTCTTGTATCATCTCCATCACATGCTTCTCCTATTTCACTTGGTACTTTCTAACATGATGCACAAGTTCAATACCTTTGCATTTTGGTTGTAAATGAATTTTCAAGACGAAGAAAAATCCAGATGGCTCCATTGAACGACATAAGTCTAGATTATTTGCCAAGGGTTTCCATTAATCCCCTGGAATTGACTTTGATGATACTCTCAGTCCTTTTGTCAAACCTACAACTGTTCGAGTATTGATTTCTATTGTCATGTCACAAGGATGGATTGTTAATCAACTTGATATATTTAGCATGTTCTTGCATGGAAAGCTATAGGAGGATGTATACATGGTTCAATCGCCAGGTTTTGTTACCCCTAATCACCCTAATTATAGATGCACGCTAGAGAGGTCTATTTATGGCTTTAATATGGTAGACTTCCGCTTTGAAATGTCAAACTGTTTCTTTGATATAAAATGCTTTACTTTTGTCTATTACTATGTGTATATGTATGTCAAATGGCTTGTCTAGGGCCTCTCGGGGTCTTATAGGTGTACTTTTGGTCGTGATAGCAACACATCGTTAATAAGGAATGAAATACAAGAAATTGAACATCAATGCAAGTAGCTAAAAGAAAACATTCCATTAAAACCGGGTACATGATCATTGGGAGAGTACATATATAAAACACAAAAAATAAACCTCAGAGGAACAGAAGCAGATGAAGAGATAAAAGAAACTGAAGTTCTGGGAGAATAAGGGGTTATTTACTAGGAGAATGAGCTTAGTTCCCTTTTAAAATTCTATATTTGGTTCGAGGTCCAGGATACACACTCTTTGCCTGTCGGTGACTCTTATTGTTTACTAGGGAGGCTATCGACTGTCGGCTCTGGACTAACCGAGACCCATTCTTAGTAGTTATAGCTATTTTTTGTACCCATCGGGCTTATGAGGGTTTGTTCAGGTTTTTACTTAAATTTGTGCACAAGTGTACTTTCTAGGCTTATGGGGTCCAGTTAGGTTCAATTAGTTATACTTACTTTTGTTATGTTCTTAGTACAGTCGTGTGCATCTCTTTCAAATTCCACTATTTTGACCTTTGTTTGTGTTTTACTCTAGCATTTCTTATTGCTTTTACTTTTCTTGCTTAATAGGCCTATGAAGCCTATTGAATACCTGTTCTTTGGTACTCATGCTACACTCTGCATCTGTTTCATTATACAGGTCCGATCACCAGTCACCAGTGCCGAGATTCTAGCAAGTTATAGCTTCAATTAAGAGGTGAGGGTGAGCACATGGCGTCCTAGACTTACCTAACTCTATCTGTATTTTGTTGGCTTGTCTATTTCATTTTGAGATAAGCCTTGTATTTTGGGTCCACTTTTGGGACTTGTACTTTTTTAGTTTAGTAGCTATGTACTCAAAACTTCCACTTTATATGAGGGATCTTTTTATATATATATATATATATATATTAGTTTGCTTCCGCCTATTCCTCTATTTTTGCTATTTCATTGCCACTTCCACTTTATTTCTACCCTTATACTCATTATTACTTGTTGTTCTGAGTTACAAATTGCCTTACTTACTACTAGGTAAGATTAGGCTCCATCATGACTCGAGAGATCGGGTTGTGACACTTTATCTACATAAATTCCCAAAATTTAAGAATGGCATCTAAGTACTAGTCTTTGTGAATTTCCATTTAAAAAAATTGATTCAGAAACTTTAAGAATCTCAACTCCACTCTTAGTCAGGCAATCCATAGCAGAAGTTGTGCATCAATTATTAAGTTCACATATATTTTAATTTATTCATGATAATTTGATAATATATGTAAAGAAATGTAGAGACCGGATATATGTTATGATTTTGTGATATATGTAAAGAAACCCAAAAGGATAATATGATAAAGATTTAAGGAAACAAAATATGAAACGGAGAATAAGAAAATAAATAAGTTCTCAACATTATATGAAAAGATAATCTAAATAACTATGTACATATTTAATAGGTTGTTTTACGTCAAACTTTGTAGTTGTGTATAGTTTGCCTTGCTAGTAGTTTTTATCTTGACCACGAGCTCTGTAGTTGTGAATCAACCAGCGAGAATCTTGACGCCTTTTGTTATTTGCGTATAAGAAACTTATCTCAGTTTAATCACCTACCAATGGCTCGACACCCAAAAATATTTCCTCAAAACTAGAGGGGGCCATGTTGGAGAAATGTTGTCCCTATGATGTAGACTTCAAAATCTTCTATGATCAGATCGAATTTATTGATCTGATTCCATAAGTACTTCTCAATGCTTCTTAACTTGATCGATGTAATCAATCATACTTGCTACATGTTGCCACGTTATTCGGAGATCTGGCCGAGTCCGATTTTACCCCATACAATCGATTATTCATAAAGAAATTAGTGATATTAAAATTTTACGCAAAAGTAAATGTAGTTAATTAGTTTATCCAACACATCTTGACGTATTTTGACAATATATTTTTGTTAAAGTTGAAGAATAAATTGCTGCAAATTGAAGTTCAATAAGAATTAGTCGGATCATGTTTAAACTTGATTTTTACTTGGAAAAAAGGTTAAGAATTTGTAAGTTTAATTATTTTCACTTGAAGTTCTCATCAAATTCACATGTAAGCCAGATACATAGGAGAGTGGAAAGCGAGATGGGAGAAAGGTGTGGGAGGTGACTGAGATTTTTCTATGTATCCCAGATACATGCGAATCCACTTGGATGCAGTGTATCTAGAATAAATTACACCTAATTTTGACCTCATATATCCTGAGATACATGTATCTGGATGTATCTTGACACACCAAAATCTATGTAATTAACTTCTAAACTTATGGGATTTTTGTAAGTTCCCCATTAAGTTATGATCCAAATATAGCCCCAACATATTTCAGCCCGAGTAACTTTTAAAGATAACCTGAAAAGATAAAATTTTGAAAAACTAGCTCAAGAAATTACCCTAAAAAACAAAATCCCCAAAAATGGTGATGAGCGGAAAGTTGCCTGATGAAATGATAGAAGAGATACTCTCCCGGATGCCTGTAAAATCGGTAGGTCAATTCCATTGTGTTTCCAAGCAGTGGTGCTCTTTTCTTTCAGACCCGAAATTCATAAAAACTTACCTATATTTTCATTCCAACAAACATGAACAATTTAAGCTCATTCTCATCTCTGATGTTTTTCAATCTCTTCACTCTCTTCATATTAACCCTAACCCCCCAAAATGGAATTGATGCAATTTCAACCGAGCTTAGTTTTCGGGAAAAATGGAAGAAAATTGTTGGTTCATGTAATGGATTGGTATTGGTGTTGAATGTGGAAGATGTTGCATTTTTAATCAATTCCACAATCTTAGAATACCGTAGAATTCCAAACTCTCCTCTGGTTCTTCCAAAGCATGGTACCTTACTGCGTATGCCCTTGGGTATGATTTCGCTAGTGATGATTATAAGGTTGTTACTCTTTCTTATTATATAGGTGTACTTGAAGGTGACCTTTTCTATACATTTGTGGATGTCTACTCTGCGAGAATGGGTTTTTGGAGGAGACTTGAGAGTATATCTCATTATGGTGCAATTCCTATTCACGGTTTTGGGGTTTTCCTAAATGGGGCTTTGCATTGGCTGGCTGGTAAATATTATTGTTCTCCATCTGTAATTGTTGTTGTTGATCTAACTGATGAGAAATTCTTCGAGGTGCCTATACCTACTATTACTACTACTTCTCTTTTGCGCTTTTATGGAATTGTGGCTCTTAGAGGGTGTCTTTGTGCATTGGGTAATAGAAGAAATGAAAATGAAATTGATGTTTGGATGATGAAAGAATATGGGGTTGCGGAGTCTTGGATCGAATTTAATTAGTGTTGTAAAAAACACTTATCCTTTTGGTCCCACACCTGTGTGTTTAATGAGTGATGATGGCATCGTATTAGATGCTCCTGGGAAGAGAAGTTGATTATCTACAATAAGAAAGAGGAACAACAGAGAGAGATGAATGTTGATGAAAAAACTTCTAAGTGTATAAAGACTAGAACTTTCATGGTGAGTCTTATCTCTCCTATGATTGGCAGGGAAACTGAGGGTAGTGACTATATCGCTTGATACAGTATTTTGAGATGATGTTGTACTCAGGTATTGATTTCTTATTCATTTTGCATAGTATTTATTTGTTCCTTGTATTTGGTTCAATAGGAACCATAGAGTTTTATGAATGGTATTTTTTTTCCTCGTCGAGTTATATAAATAATAGTTGTCTTGTCCTCCATGGATTTTTGTGATGGTAATTCTTTTGTCCTGTTTCTTGATGTTTTGACTCTTCTTTGAATCATGAGTTAATTAATCTCACAGTGGATTGCCGGAAATTTATTGTGGCCACTTCTGTTATTGCTCAAAACACATAAATAACATTTTATGTTGCTATCTGCTTGATTGTGTAATTGTCAAGACCTATTGCTACGGATATGGATATCAATGTTGGCTAGTATTATCTATCTATTGTTTTCTAAAAGTGGGAAGATTCAAATTCAAATGTTGATAGACCTAAATATACCTAAAAAGTTGATGGACTCTTTCACCCGTTCAAAAACCAAACTAACTATTCTAAGTTAATGTACAAAAATGTAAAAACATTCATCACAATAGTTAGGTTGTTGAGTTTCTTTCCCTTCCTTGAATATGAAATGAAACCACAATATATTACTATGTATTTGGTTCTTTTGTTGGAATTTAATGCACTATGTATGAGTTGTTGTTATACTACACGACCTAGATTTTTCTTACTTTTCTTAAACTTTACCTAAGTGAACCAAGTTGCCTAACGTGTTTCAATGATAAGGGGAAGATAGTAAAGTACGAACATAATATTTAACGTGGAAATACCCGGCTCAAAAGGTGTAAAAACTACGACATGTTCCTCAACAAGATTTACCCCCAGCTTCACTAAATATAAATGAGCCTCAACAATAAAACGAGATTACAAGAGTTTATGTAACCTAACAACTAATCTCAATGCTAGCACAAACTTCCAATGTGTGTGTTCCTAATGTCTTCGAGTTGCCCTCAACTTCAAGACTAAGATCCTAGATTCAGTTTATAGATCACTGAACTATCAATACAATAAAATGACAAACACTAAGAGAACTTCCTAGAGCCCGTTCTTCACTTTGTTCTTCATTCAGCAACACCTTGAAAAGTCAATTGCTCAATTGCCTTTTGCTTTGTAACTGCGTGCGTAATCTGGATGACTATCCCTCTATTTATACTTTTGCTTTTCCAGCTATTCTACTTCCACCAGAACTCTTCTTCAGTTCGTAATTCTATTTCAATTAGAGTTCTTGCCATAAAACTCCTTTATCTTCAATAGTCTTGATTGAGTAGAAGTCCTTCGTGAAGCAGTTTCTCATGTGATTATTTAGCCTATTTGTTCCATGCATTTCGTCATTCATCAAAATAAGATGTATCCCAACAGTTGTGAATGATCTGCCTTTTCATTTTTTGAGTTAATTGATAAGAACCTCAAAGTGTTTATATTATTTCCATATATTTCACACGTAAGTGATTACTCAGCTGCAATTCTGATCAATTTGCTAAGTTCTGTTTTTATTTCCCAAACTATTCTTCAGTTCTAGAAAAAAAACCTAGACTTTTTGCAGCTTCTCTGATTACTCCAAAACCTGCATCTTGCTGACAGTAACGTTATATATTTTCAAGTTTATCTCTTAGCTAATCTAAAATGTTTGTGCTGATATTCTACACTTTTAGCCATATATGTTGCTTAGTTTTCATACTTATTCTTCTAAAGCTGCTATTGCCACGTATAGCCTTCAGGGATTGCATATACATATATATGTTAAAGTGTAATGCCACATTATACCATTTAACAGTTGTTTTGTGCCTTGCGCAGGGATGTACAGTTGCTTCTATGGATAGTGTCAAAGAATTTGAATTGATCACAGAGGCCTTGATATCAATATATTTTACTTCTTAATCTTTCATTTTACGTATACTATTTCAGATCACTATAATAGAAGGAGAATTGTGGAAGTAAACTTGCATTTTGATTTTGTATACTGTTAGGAAAAAGGGCTTTTAAATAGATTTGTAACTCCATAATGTTTTAGCGTATTGTGCTTAATTATTTGTTTTTCTGGCTGGAAAAATGGTACATATTCAATGTTTCATAGATAGTACACAGTCCGCGCTTTCTTACAAAATGATCCTACCTAAACCTTTTTTAGCCAAATGATCCTGATTGTAAGAAGCTTCCATAGAATTACAACTTCTAATCTTAGACACTAACAATTTGTGCTACATATCCCTGTAACTTGCATGGAAGATATTAAACATTATCTAGTTTATTATGCTACACCTAGTTACAAGCAGTGTTGCCAAAGGCTCGCTTTAAGAGTGCTAATCCGTAAAGCACCGCTCAAAATGTGATGAGCGCTTGACCTCACTTAATGTGCACTTTAGTGTCGTCATCAAGGTTCTAAGACATATATATTTTTGCCAATGAGCCTATTCTGAATAGGCAATATTAACCAATTCATATTTCACTTTATTATAATTCTTTTTTCAATTTTTTTGTTCAAATATTTTTCATTCATTCTTGATGGCTCTCAACCAATTCTAGAAAGATTTCTTGGTGAAAAATAATTAAATCTATTTTATCATAATTGGGTTCTCTTTCTACAGTTTATCGCTTAGTCTCTAATAATAGTTTAGGTTTTGATATTTCTAGCAGTTCTCGTAGTTTATTGTGTCAAGCTTGTGTAAAGAGTAAAATTCATAATTTTCCTTTCTCAGTGTTTGATATTATGGTTATGGTCCCTTAAATTTGATTTTTTAAGCTATTTGGGTCCAGCCTCGGAAATCTCAAGTGATGGTTTTGTAGGAAATTTAGAAGGAGAATACTATCTTTAGAGAATGCTCAAGTTTTATATATGCTACTTCAGGCCACTTGAGATGATTAGAATTATCAATTACATCTCTATTTATAGTAGTAAAATGTAAAACCAAAAATCTTGCACAAATAACTAGATACATGTATCACAATTAACTAGATGCATGTATTATAAACTCCTAAAGGACTTCTTGAAAAACTAAGAGACAATTTTGGAAGACTAAACATTAATGTGGATGCATTAATTCCAACACTCCCCCTTAATGCATTTTCTTGACAACTCCAATGCGTTCTCGAAGATATCAAATTTTTTCTCTAGGAAGTGATTTGGTGAAAATGTCAGCAAGTTGTTCTCCTGTTGGCAATAATGCAACTGAATTTCGCCTTTCTCTTGTGCTTCTCGAATAAAATGATACTTGATGGAAATATGCTTTGATCTTTCACGGTTGACTGGATTCTTGGCAATTGCAATTGCTGATTTGTTATCACAATACAGAACAGTCCATCATTTCTATTTTTCACCGATGTCTTCAAATATTCTCCTAAGCCAAATAACTTTAGAAGTAGCCTTAGCTGCTGAGACATATTCTGCTTCGGCAATGGATTGAGCAATAACACTATACTTTTTTGATAACCAAGAACAAATACTTGATCCATATAAGAAAGCTTAACCAGAAGTACTCTTCATGTCATCTATACTTCCAGCCCAATCACCATCAGAATAACCAATAAAGTTCAAATCTCCACCAAATTTGTACATTATCCCATAATCCATTTTTCCTTGCAAGTAGTGTAGAACACCGAAATGCACTTGGCTTGGTTCTTGCATGAATCTGGATAATAAACTAGCAGCAAACATAATGTCAGGTCTTGTTGAAGTAAGATATAGCAGAATTCCAATCAAGCTCTTATAAAGTTAGCTATTAGCTTTCTTTTCTCCATCATCTTTTCTGAACTTCTCATTTACCGCTAATGGTATGGCCACATACCTACAATCCATCATTTTGAATTTTTGAAGAATACTTTTAGTATACTTCTTTTGAGAAATGAAAATTCCTTCTTTCACTTGAGAAACTTCGATGCCCAAGAAATAATTTAACAACCCAAGATCACTAATTTCATAAGCTTGCATCATATCTTGCTTAAATTTTTGCATCATCTTCACATCATTTTCTATAAAGAGCAGATCATTCAAATAGAGACAAACAATGATAATGCTGCCATGTTCTTTCTTCACATACAAAGTGGCTTCACTTTTACTTCTCTGAAAATTATGTTTCAGAAAGTATGTATCAATTTCATTGTACCAGGCTCTTGGAGCTAGCTTCAGCCCATAAATAGTTTTTTAGCCTGTACACCTTCTCTTCTCCCCCTTGAACAAAAAATCCTTGAGGTTGCTCAACATAAATCTATTCATCAAGTTTTCCATTAGGAAATGCAAAGTTAACATCAAGTTGAAATATCTTCCATTTATTTTGTGCAGCAACAACAATTACGGTTCTAATTGTTTCAAGATGAGAAACTGGAGAGAAAGTTTCATAAAAATCAATACCTGGTTTTTGCGTGAAGCCTCTAGCAACCAATCTTGCTTTCTGCTTTTGAATATCTCCTTCCTGATTGAGTTTGATTTTGTAAATCCATTTCAGACTTACAACTTCTCTTACATTGGGTATAGCCACAAGCTCCCAAGTATTTTTTTTTTCAATCATTCGAATTTCTTATTCCATGGATTTCTTCCAAACATCATGCTTTATGGCCTCCTCATAATTTTATGGCTCAACACCAGCAAACTTACATCTCCGATAAATGTCACTCAACATTTTTGTTCCTCTTGGAGGGGGTTCTTAATCATCTGAATTTGGAATTTCTCCCCCTTGAGGGACATCTTCCTCTTCCTCTTCCTCATCCTCTTCTTGATTTGACACATCTAAAGATATGATAGAAGTATTTTCTATCGTTTTATCCTTCCAATTCCATGCCATTTTTTCATAAAAAATGACATCTCTACTAACAACAAGTTTGTTAGTTTTGACTTCTGTAAGACCCTGGAAACTAGTAGGCTAAACTAGAGCTAAACATGAGGGCAACAAGCCAAGACAAGGGGCAAGAGCCAAGGAAAATGGGCAAGGGCCAAGGCAAGGGGCAAGGTTGCCCAAGTTTGCCAGGGCACTGCCCACCTCCACGACAGCCTTCACGGCTCGTGGTGGCCACTACGCCCCGTGGTGCCACCCGTTGTGGTGAGGCAGTAGCTTACCAAGGCTGCCTCAAGTTGGGCTCACCTTCACAAGCCACTTCACGGCCAATGGTGAAGACCACGGCTCGTGGGAAGAATTGTGGTGATGCCTTCAACTTATGGAGGCCATGCAAAGGTGGCTTAGCCACTGGTAAAGGGACCACAGTCACCATGAAGGGCCGTGAGACCCTTGACGGGCCGTGAGGCCTGGGCACTCGGCTGCCAAGTGAGGTTATTTTGGGAAATTTCGGTTTAAGTTAGAATTTAGTGAAGTCGTTTTACCTTAACTTAGGGCCACTATATAAGTCATTTTAACTCAAAAAGTCACCCATTCAACTCATTATTTACAAAACCCAAAAAAATCCCAAAGTTCATCCTCTCCAAATATTCTCTCTCTAGAAAACTTGAGGAAGAAGAAGAAGAAGTAGATTCAAGCTAGGGTTCAAGAAGCAAGCTTTTGTTCATCAATTTCATTGGGATTTGTTGTTAAGGTATGGTAGTTTTCATCCATGGAGTCCTCTAAAAATCTCCAATTTCAAAAGATAGAAATCTCCAAATGTTAGGGTTTGATTCAAAAGTCATGGGTTCCTTTCAAACTTGATTATAATGATTGAATTATGTTATATTAAGAATGAATAGATGATTTCCTATGGTTTTTATGATGTATCCCCAAGAACCCATGAAATCCCCATATTTCTCAATTGTGATCTTATGATGTGGGTCTTTGTTGATGAAAGATGAATGTTATAAAATTATGCATGAAGCGATAGAATCACTTGAATTATGATGATATCCATGTCTAATGCTTGAATTCTATATGTGTTGATTGAAAGTGAGCTTTGAACCTTGGAAGGGAAAAGTATGAGATTTATGCATGTTTTATGAAATCTATGTAAATGTTTTAAGAACACTTTAAGAGTGAAGTGTCAATGATCATGATGTTGTTTTTCTGTTGTTGAAAGAACATTCTCATATACACACGTATGCATGAACAAGATGTGAAAATTTTTCTCACATAATGAAGATTCTAAGGTTGAAAGGCTTGTCTCACCTAAATGAATCTAAGATTTACATGTAGACATGGATGGTGAAAGGTTTTCTCACGCATGATCTCTGAGATATCCTATGAACTAAGTTGGATTGATTGTCAAGGACATTCTTCCAAGAACATGAGTTAAGTGAAGACTTAATAATTACTTCGTGGCAATTAATGCTTAGCACCGAGTGGATATTCTATATGAGATGGAAGATTTTACGTAAGTTGAGTCTGGGTTCCCTAAGTATATCTCATGAGATGGAGACCTTTTATGCAAGTTGAGTCCAGGTTTCTAGTAACAATCTCCTTATCCCATAAACTATGTGCCCTTATAGATTATTAGCTAGTGGATCCACCTAAACTAAAGTTACCGGTTCTACCTTAGGCAAGTACACCAACCCTTTTCGGTGTGGGAGTCACCGATTCCATGTTAAGCTCACATGGTCTCATGTCGGTTAAAGCTTATTTCCCACAACAAGAACATGAACAAGATCATGAATAAGGAACCATGGTTACTCAAGAAGCTTGAACATGAGTTCAAAGGTTTTAAAGATGATGATGACTATGATGGCTATGTTCAATAGCTTTTGATTTTCTAAACTTTTATATCATGTTTAACTTGGTAAATTGCATGCTTTCAAATGAAATGTCCCTTTTTGCATGTTTTCAATGTTTTCATGCGTGGCTATCATACTTAGTGTATTTTTGTACAAACGCCTACTTTGCCTACATTTTTTCCAAGTGTAGGGTACGATTCTCGAGGTGATCATTCTTGTGGCTAGAGCTTGGACTTGATTATTTTTCTGAGCTTGGTGAGTCCTCATGGTTCGAGGACGGCTTTTTCCTATGTTATGGTTTCTTTCATGTATTTCCCTTTTTGGACATGTTGTATGGGCTAGGCCCTATTTCATTCAAAGATTGTAATAAATGACTATGTTGAGACTAAGTGTCTAGACTTCCACTTTCATTTATGAATTTTTTTTAGATTTGACATGTGTTTTTACTCTTATTGTTCAATTGCTTAACTTATGAAGACTAAGTGGCTTTTATGGAGTCCTTCGGGGTTCTATACGCCATGTTACGTCTAGGAGGTACCCCTGGGTCGTGACAAACTTGGTAATCAGAGCACAAAGTTTAGAATGATTCTAGGATGATGTCTCATAAGCCACGTCTAGTAGAGTCTTGTTCATGTGTGTGAAGCGCGCTACATTTATGGATGAGAAGCTACAAGATGTTTAGGAAATTTCACTTTTTTTATTACTCTTAAGTCGTGCGATGGAGTTTAACTCTATAAGGTCTTTCTCCTAATCCCTATCCGTTGGTCTACAAGATATGACTACCCGTAGGGCTTTCGCAAGAAGGAATGAGGAAGACAGTGTTAATCAAGGAGCTCCTCCTCAAGCTCCTCAAGTTCTGATTGATCCTTTGACCGAGAATGTATAAAATGTGGAGTTTAGAGCGGCTTTTCAAGTATTGGCTCAAGCCGTGACGGCTAAAGCCAATAGAGAGGTGATTGCTCCCGTGAACCCTAATGTGAATTCGACAGCTTTAAGAGTGAGGGATTTTGCAAGGATGAACCCTATGGAATTTTATGGCTCCAAAGTTGAGGAAGATCCTCAAGAATTTATCGATGAGGTCTATAAGGTACTTGCTATTATGGGGGTGACTCCGATAGAGAAGGCGGAATTAGCCTCTTACCAATTGAAAGGTGTTGCTCAAGTATGGTATAATCAATAGAAGGAGAGGGGCTAATAGGAGCGAGTCCCGTAGTGTGGGAAGTGTTTAAATCGGCGTTTCTTGATAGGTTTTTTCCCCTTGAGTTGAGGGAAGCTAAGATGCAAGAGTTCATTAACCTTCGTCAAGGAAATATGAGTGTGAGGGAGTATGCCCTAAAGTTCACCCAACTATACAAGTACGCTCTAACTATGGTGGCAGATTCAAGGGCTAAGATGAATAAATTTATGATGGGAGTGTCCGACATGGTAGTCAAAGAATGCATATTTCACGTCTCATAGTGCATGCCCAACAAATGGAGGAAGAGAAACTTAAAGAAAGGAATAGGGAGGTAAAAAAGGCTAGGACCGGTGATGGGAACTTCTCCAATACAAGGTATGATGGACAAGGTTGACCTAGGCTTAGACAAAGGTTTTCCAACCAAGGTTCCTCTAACGCTCCTCCAAGGGTCAACAAGGATAGAGTGTCTAATGCTAAACCTCAAGGAGGTAATGGTAGTGGATCTTCTGTGGCTAGGCCTGCTTGTGTGAGGTGTGGGAGGAAACATGATGGTAAGTGACTAATCGATACGGATGGTTGCTTTAGTTGTGGAAAGAGTGGTCACAAAATGAGAGATTGTCCGATGCTTAAGGTTCAAGGAAGAGAGGGCAAGCAAGCTCCTCCTAGTGGTTCAAACTCCAAAGCTCCCAAGCAAAACCGCTTCTATGCTCTCCAAAACCGAGGTGAACAAGAGAATTCTCTGGACGTGGTCACCAATAAGTTAAATTTTTTCCATATAGACGTGTATGCTTTATTAGACCCCGGTGCTACTTTGTCTTTTGTGACGCCATATGTGGCAATGAGATTTGATGTGCTCCCTGATGTGTTGTTAGAACCTTTTTCTGTCTCTACTCTTGTTGGTGATTCTGTGGTGGCTAAGAGGGTGTATAGAAGATTCCCTGCTTCCCTATCCCATAGAGTTGCTCTTGTTGATTTGGTAGATCTTGACATGTTAGATTTCGATATTATACTTGGTATGGATTGGCTGCACTCTTGTTATGCGTCGATTGATTGTAGAACTAGTGTAGTCAAGTTTCATGTCCCGAATGAGCCTATCCTTGAGTGGAAGGGGGGAAATTCTATGCCTAAGGGTCAATTCGTCTCATGTATTAAGGCTAGAAAGATGATCTCCAAGGTTGCATTTACCATCTTGTTAGGGTGAGGGATGTAGATTCTGAAACCCCTACTATTGAGTCGGTCCCCGCTATAAATGAGTTTCCAGAAGTGTTCCCAGATGATCTACCCGGTATTCCTCCCGAGCGGGAAATAGACTTTGGTATTGAACTTCTCCCAGATACGCAACCTATCTCAATTCCTCCTTATTGAGTGGCCCCAGCTGAGTTAAAGGAGTTGAAAGAACAATTGATAAGGGCTTCATCCGACCGAGTATCTCTCCATGGGGTGCTCCCATGTTGTTTGTTAAAAAGAAATATGGGTCTCTTCATATGTGCATCAATTATCGACAGTTGAACAAAGTGACCATTAAGAACAAGTATCCTCTTCCAAGGATAGATGATTTGTTTGACCAACTACAAGGGGCAAGTTACTTCTCGAAAATTGACCTTAGGTCGGGTTATCACCAATAAACGGTGAGAGGTGAAGATATTCCAAAGATGACTTTTAGGACCCGGTATGGTCATTATGAGTTTTTGGTAATGTCATTTGGATTGACTAATGGTTCAGCAGTGTTTATGGACTTGATGAATAGGGTGTTTAGACAATATCTTGACATGTTTGTGATTGTGTTCATTGATGACATTTTGATCTATTCAAGGAGTGAGAATGAGCATGTTGACCATTTGAGGATTGTATTACAAGTTCTTAAGGACCATCAACTTTTCACAAAGTTTAGCAAGTGTGAATTTTTGTTAAGGTCCGTGGCTTTTCTTGGTCATATTGTGTCAAGTAGGGGTATTGAGGTGGATCCTAAAAAGACGGATGCGTTCAAGATTTGGCCAAGACCTCTAACTCCTTCGGACATTAGAAGCTTTTTAGGTTTGGCCGGTTATTATAGAAGGTTTGTTCAGCGATTTTCTTCCATTGCCTCTCCGATGACGGCTTTGACTCAAAAGAAGGCTAACTTCATTTGGTCAGAAGCTTGTGAGAAAAGTTTCGAAGAGTTGAAGGATAGACTTACTTCCGCTCTGGTGTTGACTTTATCGGAAGGTACAGATGGGTTTGTGGTGTATTGTGATGCCTCTAGAGTTGGTTGGGATGTGTGCTTATGCAGAATGGTAAGGTGAATACCTATGCTTCAAGGCAACTTAAAGTCCATGAGAAGAATTATCCTACCCATGACCTTGAGTTAGCGGCGGTCGTTTTTGCCTTAAAGATTTGGAGGCATTATCTATATGGGGTGCATGTCGATGTGTTTACCGATCACAAGAGTTTACAATATGTGTTTAGTCAAAAGGATTTGAATCTTCGCCAAAGGAGGCGGCTTGAATTATTGAAAGATTATGACATGAGTGTTCTTTATCACCCTGGCAAGGCAAATGTGGTGGCGGATGCTCTTAGTAGGTTGTCTATGGGGAGTGTGGCCCATATCGAAGATGATAAGAAAGATTTGGTTCGAGATGTTCATAGGTTGGCCCGGTTAGGTGTTCAATTAGTGGATTCCACCAAGGGTGGTGTCATGGTTCACAATGGGTCCGAATCATCTTTTGTGGCGGATGTGAAATCTAAGCAAGGCCTTGATCCTATTTTGGTTGAATTGAAAGAGGTGGTACTTAAGAAATCCGTTGAGGCTTTCTCCCAAGGGGGAGATGGTGTACTTAGATACCAAGGTCGTTTATGTGTTCCTAATGTTGATAACTTGAGAGAGCAAATATTATCGGAAGCTTATAGTTCTCGGTATTCTATTCACCCGGGAGCCACCAAGATGTACCGTGACTTGCGGGAGGTCTATTGGTGGAATGGGATGAAGAAAGATATCACGGAGTTTGTGGCTAAGTGTCCTAATTGTCAACAAGTTAAGGTTGAGCATCAAAGACCGGGAGGTTTATCCCAAGATATAGGTATTCCTACTTGGAAGTGGGAAGAGGTGAATATGGACTTTATTGTTGGTTTGCCCCGCACGCGGAGACAACATGACTCTATTTGGGTTATTGTAGATCGGATGACAAAATCGGCTCACTTTATTCTCATCAAGGTTTCCCCATTCGGCGGAGGACTATGCCAAGTTGTATATAAGAGAAATGGTTAAGTTGCATGGAGTGCCTTTTTCCATTATTTCCGATCGTGGCCCTCAGTTCACTTCTCATTTTTGGAGGTCATTTCAAAAGGGTCTTGGCACCAAGGTTAAGCTTAGCTCGGCTTTTCATCCCCAAACCGATGGGCAAGCGGAGCACACCATCCAAACTTTGGAAGATATGTTAAGGGCTTGTGTAATTGACTTTAAGGGTAGTTGGGATGACCATTTGTCATTGGTAGAGTTTGCCTACAATAATAGCTACCACTCAAGTATTGGTATGGCTCCATTTGAGGCCTTATATGGTAGGAGGTGTAGATCTCCTATAGTTTGGTTTGAGGTTGGGGAAATGGATTTGATAGGTCCCGAATTGGTTTTAGAGGCCATTGAGAAAGTCAGACTCATAAGAGAGAGGTTGAGAACGGCTCAAAGCCGAAAAAAGTCTTATGCCGATGTAAGGAGAAGGGATCTAGAATTTGAGGTTAACGATTGGGTCTATTTGAAAATTTCACCCATGAAGGGTGTGATGAGATTTGGCAAGAAGGGGAAATTTAGTCCCGGGTATGTAGGCCCATACCAAATTTTGAGGCGTATTGATAAAGTTGCCTATGAGTTAGATTTGTCAAGTGAGTTGGCTTCGGTGCATCCGGTGTTTCATGTATCTATGCTCGAGAAGTGTGTTGGAGATCCGACATCCATAATCCCCTTAGAAGGGTTGGGGGTTGATGAAAGTCTTTCTTATGAGGAAGTTTGGGTAGAGATTCTAGACCGGCAAGTCAAGAAATTGAGAAACAAGGAAATATCTTCCGTGAAAGTTTTATGGAGGAATCAACTAGTTGAGGGTGCTACTTGGGAGGCCGAGGCCGAGGCCGATATGAAGTCCCTCTATCCTCATATTTTTCCTTCTACTCCTATTCTAGCTTGAGGTAAGTAGTTCTTCTTGAGTTTTCCTTGTTTTGAGAGTCATATGTGTTATTCGAGTTTTTCCATGATTTCCCTATGTTATGCATGTTCATGAGAAATTTATGTTTAGCAAGAAAATGAGTTTATATGATTTATTTTCCTCATGTTGTTGTGAATTGAGTAAGAGTTGCCTATATGCTTCATGAGATGAATTGTTGAACATGCTTTGATTATGCTTTTTGAGAGTAAATTGCATAAAGGCTCCATGAGATTGTGTTGAGAATACTTTTATCTTGGAGAAGGTAATTCCTCCTTGAACATGAGAAATGTTGAGATTTCATGCCTAATGGGTTGTTAGATGTAGTTCCTACTCCCTTGTGATGCATTGAGTAAATTTTAGTTGGAGTTGAAGTTTCCTCCTTTGAATTGTGCATTGTTTTGATGTTGCATACTTGATGGGCTGCTAGTCTTGAGTCTTTACTTCCGTAAGGTGTCTAAAGCGTCATTCGAGGACGAATATTCCCAAGGGGGAGATATTGTAACACCCCGGAAACTAGTAGGCTAAACTAGAGCTAAACGTGAGGGCAACAAGCCAAGACAAGGGGTAAGAGCCAAGGAAAATGGGCAAGGGACAAGGCTGCCCAAGCTTTCCAGGGCACTGCCCACCTCCACGACAGCCTTCACGGCTCCTGGTGGCCACCACTCCCCGTGGTGCCACCCGTGGTGGTGAGGCAGTAGCTCACCAAGGCTGCCTCAAGTTGGGCTCACCTTTACGAGCCACTTCACGGTCAATGGTGAAGACCACGACTCGTGGGAAGGCTCGCGGTGATGCCTTTAACTTATGGAGGTCAAGCCAAGGTGGTTTAGCCACTGTTCAAGGGACCACGGTCACCATGAAGGGCCGTGAGACCCTTGACAGGCCGTGGTACTGGCCGTGAGACCTGGGCACTAGGCTGCCAAGTGAGGTTATTTTGGGAAATTTTGGTTTAAGTTAGAATTAAGTGAGGTCATTTTGCCTTAACTTAGGGTCATATATAAGTCATTTTAACTCAAAAACTCACCCATTCAACTCATTATTTCAAAAACCCAAATAAATCCCAAAGTTCATCCTCTCCAAAAATTCTCTCTCTAGAAAACTTGAGAAAGAAGAAGAAGAAGGAGATTCAAGCTAGGGTTCAAGAAGCAAGCTTTTTTTCATCAATTTCATTGGGCTTTGTTGTTAAGGTATGGTAGTTTTCTTCCATGGATAGCTTTCATCCATGAAGTCCTCTCAAAATCTCCAATTTCAAAAGATAGAAATCCCCAAATGTTAGGGTTTGATTCAAAAGTCATGGGTTCCTTTCAAACTCGATTCTAATGATTGAATTATGTTATATTAAGTATAAATTGATTATTTCCTATGGTTTTTATGATGTATCCCCAAGAACCCATGAAATGCCTATATTTCTCAATTGTGATCTTATGATGTGGGTCTTTGTTGATGAAAGAGGAATGTTATGAAATTATGCATGAAGTGATAGAATCACTTGAATTATGATGATATCCATGTCTAATGCTTGAATTCTAGATGTGTTGATGGAAAGTGAGCTTTGAACCTTGGAAGGGCAAAGTATGAGATTTATGAATCTTTTATGAAATCTATGTAAATGTTTTAAGAACACTTTGAGAGTGAAGTGTCAATTATCATGATGTTGTTTTTGTGTTGTTGAAAGGACATTCTCATATACACACCTATGCATGAACAAGATGTAAAAGGTTTTCTCACATAATAAAGATTCTAAGGTTGAAAGACTTTTCTCACCTAAATGAATCTAAGATTTACATGTAGACATGGATGGTGAAAGGTTTTCTCACGCATGATCTATGAGCTATCCTATGAACTAAGTTGGATTGATTGTCAAGGAAATTCTTCCAAGAACATGAGTTAAGTCAATACTTAATAATTAATCCATGGGAATTAATTCTTAGCACCGAGTGGATATTGTATATGAGATGGAAGCTTTTACGTTAGTTTAGTCCGGCTTCCAAATGGGGTCCTTTTACGCTAGTTGAGTCCGGGTTCCCCAAGTATATCTCATGAGATGGAGACCTTTTACGCAAGTTGATTCCGGGTTTCTAGTAACAATCTCCTTATCCCATAAACTATGTGCCCTCATAGGTTATTAGCTAGTGGATCCACCTAAGCTAAAGTTACCGGTTCTACCTTAGGCAAGTAGACCAACCCTACGGTGTGGGAGTCACTAGATTCCATGTTAAGCTCACATGGTCTCATATCGGTTAAGGCTTATTTCCCACAAAAATAACATGAACAAGAACATGAATAATGAACTATGGTTACTCAAGAAACTTGTACATGAGTTCAAAGGTTTTAAAGATGATGATGACTATGATGGCTATGTTCTATGACTTATGATTTTCTAAGCTTTTATATCATGTTTAACTTGGTAAATTGCATGCTTTCAAATGAAATGTCCCTTTTTGCATGTTTTCAATGTTTTCATGTGTGGCTATCATACTTAGTGCATTTTTGTACTAACGCCTACTTTGCCTATATTTTTCCCAAGTGTAGGGTCTGGTTCTCGAGGTGATCATTCTTGTGGCTAGAGCTTGGACTTGAGTATTTTTCTGAGCTTGGTGAGTCCTCATGGTTCGAGGATGGCTTTTTCCTATGTTATGGATTCTTTCATGTATTTCCCTTTTTGGAAATGTTGTATGTGCTAGGCCCTATTTCATTCAAAGATTGTAATAGATGGCTATGTTGAGACTAAGTGTCTAGACTTTCGCTTTCGTTTATGAAATTTTTTAGATTTGTAATGTGTTTTCACTCTTATTGTTCTATTGCTCAACTTATGAAGACTAAGTGGCTTTTATGGAGTCCTTCGGGGTTATGTACGCCATGTTACATCTAGGGAGTACCCCTGGGTCGTGACAACATCGAGAAGCCTATAGCCTTTTTTCACATCACTATAACCAAGAAATATACATTTTTGACTTTTTTCATCCAATTTTGTTCTTTTCTCAGCAGGTATATGAGCATAACAAATACACTCACAAATTTTACAATGACTTATAGAAGGTTTCATTCCACTCCAAGCTTCAATTGGTGTCTTGTCCTTCAATGCCTTTATCGGGCATCTGTTAAGGATGTACACCGATGTATGTACTGCTTCTGCCCAAAAATATTTTGGTAGACCTTTCTCATTCATCATAGTTCGTGCCATTTCAACAATTGTTCTATTTCTTCTTTCAGATACACCATTTTGTTGAGGAGTGTACCCTGTTGTAAGTTGCTTCTAAATGCCTTCATTTTTGAAATATTCTTCAAATTCTCGACTTGTGTATTCACCTCCTCTATCACTGCGAATGATTTTGATGTTGCAACCTTTTTTCTTCTCAACAAGGGCTTTAAATTTCTTGAATGTAGCAAATGCTTCGACTTTTCTTTCAAGAAATAAACCCAAGTCATTCTTGAAAAATCATCAATAAAGATTATAAAATACCTTTAACTTCCAAGAGATGGACTCTTCATTGGTCTGCAAATGTCGGTATGGATTAGTTCCAAAAGTACACTTGCTCTCCAAGACATCCCTTTTGGAAAAGACTTTCTATGTTGCTTTCCCATTATACAACTTTCACATGGATCCACCTCAGTATGTATCTCAGGAAGGCCTTGTACCATGTCTTTTTTCTTGAGAAGCTTCAAACCATGAAAAATCAAGTGACAAAATCTTTTGTGCCAAAGCCATGAATCATCTACAACTTCACTGTTTAATGCATTGTAATGAAATTGTAAAAGAAAGTTTCTTTTTATCATCTTTACTTCAACAATGACTTGATTTGGCTCAATTTTATCATAAATCCTGCAATAATTATCTCTAAACACAAGAGAAAAACCATTTTCCATGAGTTGACTAACACTAAGAAAATTTTCTTCCAAGTCAGAAACATAAAGAACATCATGAATTTGCTTATCTCTCCTTTTTATGCTGCTCGAAATGGTACCTTTACCTTTTGCATCAACTAAGGCTCCATTCCCCATTCTCACTTTAGTAGTGATTCTATTATTAATTGAGAGGAAAGCCTTTTCATCTCAAGTCATGTGATTGCTACAACCACTATCAACATACTATTCATTGATTTTTGTTGAAGTATCATATTTAGAAGCAAATAAAAGGTTTTCTTACCTTTCTTCCTCCTGTTTTTCACAAAAAATTGCTTGCTCCCGTTTCTTGTGCCAACAATCCTTCTCAATGTGGCAAAACTTTTTACACAAGTTACATTGGGGCTTGCCTTTGTGCCAATATTTTTCTGCATTGTGATTAGTCTTTTTGCAAACTTTACAAAAACGACTAGAACTTTTCTCACCTTTTTCTTCAACCTTCTTAGAAGAACCATCATGATCCTGCTTCTTTTTTGGATTGTAATTCTTCTTTTGTTGATTTTTTGAGAAATTTTGAGAATTCTCATTTGTTATGGACTGGAAAGCTGTCTCTTTTGGTTGATCTTCACGAAAAAATCTTCGCTTCTCGTGTGCTCGAAATGATCCAACTAGCTCTTTGATGGAAATCTTAGAAATATCTTTCGTCTCCTCAGTGATAACAACAATGTACTCATACTTTTCTGTGACACTAGTTAGAATCTTTACCACAACTTGTTGGTCAGAAATTGTATCACCATGATTTCTCATTTCATTGACAACATTCATGACTCTTGTGCAAGTATTCATCTATTTTTTCAGATTCTATCATCTTCTAATTTTGAAACTCTCTTCTAAAAGTTTGAAGATTTATAGTGCGTACCTTTTCGTCACCATACACCTCAGTTTCCAGAGATTTCCAAGCTTATTTTGTAGTCTCACATGTAGCAATTTTTCCAAAATATGCTCTTGAGACTCCCATTTGGATTTTGCTCAAGGCTTTTGCATCTTGACGATACATAGCCTTAAGATTTTTCATCTCTGCTGCTATAAGTTCACCATCATTATCTGGTTCTTCAAAGCCATTTGCAACAATAGTCCACAAACCTTCAGCTTTCAAATGTGTTCTCATTCTTATCTTCCAGTATTCAAAATCAGTTCCATAAAAAATGGAGTAAGAACAACTGAAGAATCAACACCTTCATTTGTTTTGGATGCCATATTTTTTTCTTCACCTAACCCCAGATTAAGAACAAAATCCTTCTCTTGATACCATTTTGTAGGAAATATAGAAGGAGAATACTATCTTTAGAGAATGCTCAAGTTTTATATAAGCTACTTAAGGCCGCTTGAGATGATTAGAATCATCAATTACATCTCTATTTATAGTAGTAAAATGTAAAACCAAAAGTCTTGCACAAATAACGAGATACATGTATCACAATTAACTAGATACATGTATTACAAACTCCTAAAGGACTTCTTGAAAAACTAAGAGATAATTTTGGAAAACTAAACATTAATGTGGATGCATTAATTCCAACAGGTTTTTGTTATTATTTTATATTTTCTTTATCATTTTAGTAAATATTATTGGATATATTTTGTTAAGAATAAATCTAATGTTCTTGATATTTTTCATCAATATCGTTTATTGGTTGAGATATTCTCTGGTTGCTCCATTAAACGATTTGAAGCATATCGGGGAGGTTGTTTCAAGCCTTAACTTCCTATGTGCACACACATGGAGTCACACAATGTGTTTCCTGTCCATAAAATCCTTAACAAAATGGGGGTGCAAAACGAAAACATAGCCATGTCACTGAAACTAGTCGTGCACTTCTTTTTCACTCACATGTCTGTTCTAATTTTTGGACAGATGCATTTAAAACGACTATTTTTTCAATCAATCTTCTGCCCACTCTTTGATTAATTCATCAAAGTCCATGTGATGTTTTGCTTTGTGAAAAGCCTGATTATAATCAACTACGTATTTTTGGTTCCTTGTGCTACCATTGGCTTCGTCCTCATTTACAAAATAAATTAAGTCCTCGTTCCACTCCCTGTGTCTTTCTTGGTTGTACTTGCACTCAGAGGGGCTAAAAGTGTTATAATCGTGTCTCTAACAAATGTTTTCTTTCACATCATGTGTTATTTGATGAATAAGTGTTCCCTTTTCAAGAAGTCGATGGTGTGTGCGTTGCATCCACGAAGCCTGACACAAACCTATCTCTTGTTATTACTTCTCCTCATAGGGTCTAGCTACACGCATACATCCACCAATGTTGCAACCTCAACTACCAGTAAGCCAAGAATCAACCTCAACTCATCTGCCATCCTCTCCGCACTTTTCTTTTGCATCATCTCCATCAGATGCTTCTCCTGTTTCACTTGGTACTTTCTAACATGATACACAAGTTCAATACCTTTGAATTTTTGTTGGTGGTGTTGTTTTTTACTCTCTAGGTGACTCTAATTCTAATGGTGCTACTTCATTGGATTTAGTAAAACCCATTCGCAGTAATCCAATGCTTACACGAGTGGAAAAAAGGAAATCTTAAGCCCAAACGTATCCAGTCTTTCTTTAACTCCTCTAGCCTTGGTTTTGACCCCACATGTTATACTCAGTCTATTAAAATTCCTCAATGGAGATGATATGTTATGTCCGTAGGATCTAATGCGCTCATAACAACTGGTACATCAAAGTTTGTTCCACCCCATCAAGCTACAAATGTAATTGTTTGTAAATGTATTTTCAAGACAAAGAAAAATCCAGATGGCTCCATTGAACGAGATAAGTTCAGATTATTTTCCAAGGGTTTCCATCAATTCCCTGAAATTGACTTTGATGATACTTTTAGTCCTACTGTCAAACCTACAACTGTTTGACTATTGCTTTCTACTGTCCTGTCACAGGGATGGGTTGTTAATAAACTTGACGTTTTTAGCACATTCTTGCATGGGAAGCTAGAAGAGGATGTATACATGGTTCAACCGCCAGGTTTTGTTGACCCTAATCACCCTAATTATAGATGCAAGCTACAGAGGTCTATTTATGGCTTTAAATAGGCTATTCGACTATAGAATAAATGTTTGGTTGATGCCTTTTGTGATCTTGGTTTCCAAGGCTCTAAAAAAGATTCCTCACTCTTCTTTAGATTCACGGGTACATAAATTATATTTTGTTTGATCTATGTTGATGACATTATAGTCTTGGGCATGTATATACATCTAGTTTCATCATTGCTTCAATAGTTAGAAATTCCCTTCTCCTTGCGCAACTTGGGTATTGAAGCTACATAGCGATCTAATTGGTTGTTGTTACTCCATTCTAAATATACACATGATCTCTTGGAATGTAGTAACATATTAACTTGCAGTGATGTGATATTTCTACTCCCATGTTCCCGAGTAACAAGTAGCACACCAGTGACAATACTCAATTTCTTTATGAAAGACTTTATTAAATTTTTGTCGACGGCTTACAATATCTCACTTTCTCTAGTCTTGATATCTCCTCCTCTGTTAATAATGTTTTTTTGGTTCATGCATAGTCCGACAGAGAAACATTGGGCAGAAGTTAAGCGTATCTTGCGATATCTGAAATCAACTTCTTCTCATGATATTTTCTTTCCAAACCATAAATCTCACCAATTACAAGGATATTTTGATGCCTATTTGGGAGGAAGTATAGATGATAGGAATTCTGCTATTGGTATTCAATTTTTTTTATGTTCAGCACTTGTTTCTTGGTTTTCTCAAAAACAACGATCTCTCTCGCCCTCTAATACTGAGGCTGAATATCTCTCTCTTGCTGCTTCCACCAATAAACGTCAATGGATTTGTCTATTGTTGAAACAAATTGGTCTTTCTTCTTGTTCTGTGTCTTTCTTGTGGTTTCATATTTTAGTTAGACCTATCTTACCACTAAACCCGTGTTTCAATCTCGCACCAAACATATATAGATCAATTTTAACTTTATTCGACATCTTTTCCTGAAAAAGGAACTTTGGTTTTAGTATATTTTGATTCATGACCAGCTTGCAGATATTCTTATGATATGATTAATGAATGTAACGTTGGGCTTTACTTACGGAAAATACTGACTTACAGAAGCTACAACTGGTTAGGTGATTTTTGGCTCATATGAATCCACCAGGAGCAAGGAACCAGATCATTAATTGAGAACAACTTAGAACAAAAACAGAGCAATCTACATAGCAGAAAGTAAAGGAACGCAAGATGTTAACGTAAAAATCATCTTACTCAAGGAAGGAAAAATTACGACCAACCAAGTAGGATTTCACCAATATTTTAACTAAACACGAGCCATATTTCAAATTACAAACTCATTCAATGTAGGAATTAAACTCCCAATCCCCCTCCCCCCTGTAAACTATGGCTAACACTAGCCAACAACTTTAATCTAAAAGATAAGAGAAGCAACAATACCGACACAAGCTTCATTGAGAATAGTATGTTTACAATATTAGCACAAAAAAAGACTCAACAACAAGGAATGAAAAAACAACTTCAGTGATAAGAGAAGGTCCCTTGTGGTCTAGGTCTTCGTGATAAGAGAGCCGAGACAACCTATGCTTGAGACAAGAGAAATATTCTTCAATGTTGCAAAATCTAGCTTTTGATCTTTGTCAAATCTCCTTATCAATGAGATAGGGACAAAGGGAAAAACCTTAACCTCCTCTAATTCGTCGAGGTGTACAAGGACATTATTGTCTTGTTGTCACCCTGTCATGCTGCTATGCCACACTGCAAAGACTAGGTACACTTTATAGTATGGTTGTTGACCTCGCAAAAAAATGTTATAGGTACTAGGTCCCTTCATCAGGTTTGTCAATAATCAAAATCATCTTTTCAAAATTATAACAATTTCCCCAGTTTTGATGATCATAACAAACTATGCAATCATTTCAGCCACTTCGTAACCACATAGCCACTTTCAACGTGACTTCCCCCTGTCAGACAGATCCACCAGACTTCATTTGCTCAGCAACATTCTTCCTATCTGTATTTCCCCATGTCTCCAATATCACTATCTCTAATATTTCCCCCCTTTTGGAATCTTAATAAGGAGTGAATAGTAAACCAAGCATACGTGCAATAGAGCAATGCTAACTCATGGACAGTAAGGTATCTTTAATACCTTGAAATTTGGAAAAGGAAAGAAGGCCAAAAGATGGATACTGGTTCAATTCCACGAGACCAATCTACGAGTCGTAGGAAGTTCTACGGGTAGTAGACCAGTCTCGTAAATGTAGGGCTGATCAAAAGTTATTTTAAAGGGTTATTTGGGTCTTTTTTTATGCACCTAATTCCTACACTACGTGTTTTTCCTTTAAATAAGCCCATGTAAATGATTTTAGTCCCAAAATCTACCCATTCTCCTCCATTTCCCTAAAATTCCCAAAGTCCTCTCAAAGGTTTTCTCTCTAAGGCTATTAAGGAATTTCTAGGGTTCTTCATTTCTTTAAGGTTTCTTCATCAACTGCTTATGAGATTTGAGATTAAGGTATATAGGGAGTTCCTCAATAGGTTCCATTCACCCGTTGAGTCCCAAAGTTTTCTCCAAATTCTCCAATTCAATTTTCCTAAATTGATTAGATTTTCATCCAATCCTCATGGGTTCTATTTGTATGAATTAAATTATTTTATTTTGATCATATTATGATTATCTAGATTTAATACATGCTTTCCAATCAATTTCACATGAACTCATACTTTAATCGTGTTTTTTACTATGAACCCCAATTTACATGAATGTATAAAGAAACTATGAAGCTATGAATGATGTTTTCATGAACTTGTGAAAAAGAATGTCTTATGATCTTTGCTTTAAGATTGACATCAATTCAATTGTGAAAGGTTTTATCACATTAAGGGGTCATGGTTTTGTGAAAGGTTTTCTCACTCATGCATGATTCAAGGTTTAAGGAGCTATTCTATGATGTGTTTAGCTTGGATTAGTGACTTAATTGTGCTTTTGCATGAATAATAATATGTTTATGTTTATGACCAATCCCGTTAAGATTTTACTTAGCACCGAGAGGATATTGAGATGGACAGTTTCCCGTTAGTAGAGGTCAGGTCTCTAGTAGCAATCTCCTTGTCACTAACTACGTGCCCCCGTAGGCTGTCTTAAGTAACATAGTTAGTGGATCCACATAAGCTAGAAGTTAATGTCCTTTGCTTGGCAAGTAAGGACATCCCTTAGTGGATCTTGGAAGCCTCTATATCCAAACCAAAGATCCTTCTAGACATAACTCGACGTTCCAGAGTTGATGGACCATTAGAATTGTATTTTGAGATCGTCTACTTGGAGTTTTAACTTAAGTGAACCATTCAAGTTTTAAAAGCTCCAAAATATGGAAACTTGCAGAAAACAAAAATGAACGACCAGTTGACTTAACTGTTAGTCCCAACAAGTCATAAATGACTTGGGGTCACCACAAGACTGCTCTAAATGCTGAAAAGGGTACATTAAAGAGAAAATGATCACGAGGATCATTACAGGGATGTCCAGTGATAGTGAAGTGCATGTGAAATGTCATTTGTATCAACTTAGCAAGGCGAATAGGTATATTTATATACATGTTAATGAATTGTTCTCTTTTCCAACAAGCGGAAGAAGAGGAATAGAGGTGCACAACAGATACCTTTTAGTATTCTAAACCCCTTTGCTGATTCGGCCTACCTATTTCCCTTATACTAGAAAGTCCCCCCCCCTCGAAATCTGAATTTCAATTGGGAGTTTTCACTCCAGGAACCGCTTCGCCCCCTAACTTTGTTCTATTCTATTTGCCTTCTCCTTAATTTCCATAAATGTGGATAGCTCTTTTGCTAACGACTGTACGACCAATCTTTTCTTTCAGAATCATGGTCAGAAGCTTGGGCAAACTCTTTTTCGTGGGAAAGCCTGTCAAAGGCTAACTGGCTTAGGGATCGGAGTTGCAAACTGCCGGGCCTTAGGTAAGGTTGGGTAGGGAGGTCTTCCCACTTCCTCTTCCCATTCATGAAAGGGTACTAAGAAGAACTGAGGAAAGGAGCAGAGTTGAAGATTGAGCGGTACTCCTTCTCTTTCAAACTAACTTATTAAGGTTCGGAGATGCTCGCCCGTCTAACGGGATAGGAGAAAGAGAAGATCTTGACTAGGATTCAGAGGGAATTTCTAGCAGATCTTTTCTAATCCAGGAATATGCCTCTGCTTATTTTTTTTATTTCATTCATGTTCTCCGTTCTCAGAAAAAAGGGCCTCTAACCAACGTAAAATATTACTTCATTCTTGATAGTTAGTTACTTACTCAGTGGATAGGAATATACTCTAAATCAGAATCATGGAGAGTACTTCTTGATAATTTCTACGAACGTAAATCCCCAATTTGAATTCCTTTTATGTACAACAATATCCTCTTGGATAACTTACATAATCTCAATTACTAATCCTTTGTGTATCTTGATCTTCCTAACAATCCACTCATTTTTTGTTTCAAAAACCTCTCGTTGTGGAAATCCATCTATGGTAATAGATAGTAAAAACTCCATAGAGTTGGTCTTTTGAACCTGCTTCAAGCTATCATGACAATTCACGAATCTTGGGGGTAAACAATCTCTCTTGCTTATGTTTACTTTATTCACCATTTGATTCTTGTACATAGGAAATGAGACAACTTTTTTACTCCAAATTTAGAAGTCGTTTTCTTTCACTCATATAACTATCTGGTTTAGTTCATCAACTCAAATGCTGAAGAAAAATAAAAATATATATATAGTCAATCAAATCTTTTTATCCTTGTTACTAGAAAGAAAAGAATTTGGAATTTTTTTAGGTCTTACCGAATCACACGTAGAGATATTGATAACACACATAAAGCTAAATGGTATTTCATAACTAATTGATTGAGCAGCTGCCCTTAGACCACCTAAGAAGGAATATTTATTATTTGATCCATACCTCGACATAAGAAGTCCAACGGGAGCAATACTTGAAATGGCAATCCAAAAAAAAAAAACACCAATACTAAGATTGGCTAGAACAAGGTGATCACCAAAAGGAATTACTGAATAACTTAGAAAGATAGAAATTACTGCTATGGATGGTTCGATACTGAATAAACGAGTATCTCCTGTAGATGGAATAAGGCTCTCTTTCAACAGTAGTTTTGTCCCATTTGCTAGAGCTTGAAGAATTCCTAAAGGGCCGGCATATTCAGGCCCGATACGTTGTTTTATTCCTGCAGATATTTCTCTTTCTAACCAAACAATTACTAGTATACCTATTGTGATTCCTAATTCAAGAGTCACAATAGGGACAAGCATCCATATGATCCCATAGACTTCTTTTAAGGATTCCAATTTGGAAAAATAATTGATAGTCTCTATTTTTGTTGTATCAATTATCATTTCAACGATCAACTTCTCCCATAATGATATCTATGCTACCTAGTATTGTCATAATATCAGCCAATTTCATTCTTTTAACTAACTGAGGAAGAATTTGCAAATTGATAAAACCTAGTGGGCGAATTTTCCATCTCCAAGAAAAAACGCTTTGATCTCCTATCAAAAAAATCCCCAATTCTCCTTTTGGGGCTTCAACTCTCACATAAAGTTCTTGTTTTGACAATTCAAAAGTTGGAGAAGGCTTTTTACTAATAAACCGATATTCAAAATCATTCTATTCAAGATCTTTTAATCTGTCAAAACGTCGCATTTCTAAATTTTCGTAAGGCCCTCCTGGAATTCCTTCTAGGGCCTGTTGAATAATCTTTATGGATTCTGTCATTTCACCGATTCGTACTAAATAACAAGCTAATGAATACCCTTCTCGTTGCCATTGAACCTGCCAATCAAATTCATCGTAAGATTTATAATGATCAACTTTACGAAGATCCCATTCTATTCTGGAAGCTCATAGAATTGGTCCCGATAAACCCCAATTAAATGCATCGTATCTACCAATAATGCCTACGACTTCAACTCGTTCTAAAAAAAATAGGATTTCGGGTAATAAGTTTTTGATATTCAGCAACCCCTGTTAAAACATAATCGCAAAAATCCGAACATTTATCTATCCAGCCATAGGGTAGGTCGGCAGCCACTCCTCCAACACGAAAATAATTATGCATCATTGGCATACCGGTGGCAACTTCGAATAGGTCATATATCAATTCTCTTTCTCAAAAAATATAGAAGAAAAGGGTCTGTGCACCAATATCCACCATAAAAGGACCGAGCCAAAACAAATGAGAAGCTATCCGACTCAACTCCAAAATAATGACTCTGATATAGCTAGCCCTTTTAGGTACTTGAATATTTCCTAATTGTTCGGGTCCATTTATGGTTATTGATTCTGTGAACATAGTAGCTAAATAATCCCAACGTGTTACATAAGGAAAATATTGTATAATTGTTTGGTTTTCCGCAATTTTCTCCATCCCTCTATATAAATAACCCAATATTGGTTCGCCAGTCGACAACATCTTCACCATCTAGAGTAACGATGAGTCGAAGAACACCGTGCATTGTTGGGGGCTGAGGCCCCATATTGACTATCATGAGGTATTTTCTTCTATTTGGTGCAGTCATAAGTTTTTTAACGATTCATTCTTCCATGAATTACTGAAAGTGAAAAGAAGTTCATCAAAATTTAATAGAAACATATAAGTGAAAATGAAATAACTCTTCAAATTAAACAAATTAACGACCTTTTGTCTCTAGAATGTCCAATTGATTAATTAATTCTTTAAAACGTACTCTATTTTTTTTGCCAAATAAGCTAGCAGTCGTTGACGTTTTTTCAAAATTTTCTTCAAACCTCTCTGAGATAAATAGTCTTTTTTGTGCAATTCTAAATGTGAAGTAAGTCTCTGTATCTTATTGGTGAAATTGAATAATTGAAATTCAACAGATCCTTTCTTTTCTTCTTGAGAAATAACTGAAATGACAGAATTTTTTACCATAAATGAATTTCCCCTTCCTTTATTTTACAGATATGAATTTTTTAGATTTTTATTGATCAGAATAATAATGCCAGTAATTTGAACGTGGTATATAGACTTAATTTCTTTATGACCTCTAATTTTAGCAATTCCAATAAATTAATCAAATTTAAAATTTGATTTAGATAGGAATCCAAAAAGGTGGTAGGTACGTATTTTTTCAGTCACAAAAGAGAATATATATATATATATACACACACACACATATACATTTCCTAGAAACCCCGGGACATTACCCTTATTTAAATCAAAGTGAATAATTAAGGGGTATTAAATGTTGTCTTTTTCTATCTAAATTGTTACCATCTACTCAACTAGGAGTGTTTTAGTACATAGGTTGTGATAGTTCAGGTAAAAAAAGGTAGGTGGTGATAGCTAAGGTAAGAAAATGAAGCAGCTTATAGTTAAAGTGTGAAACTCGTGAAAAATAATAATACAAATATGTGTTTGATCATTGTCTTTAAAACAAAAGAAAGTAAGATAATTAAATTGATTGACATGACAGGGAAGTAATAGTTCATGTGCATCTCATACCTCAATTTTTGTTATATAGGTTTTTTCACACTCTATCAACATGAATTCCCAAAATTTAAGAATTACATCTCAGTACTAGTCTTTGTGAATTTCCACATCAAAAAAGATTGATTTAGATAATTTAAGAATTACAACTCCACACTTGGTCAGGCAGTTCAAAACAGAAGTTGCGCATCAATTATTAAGTTCACGTATGGTGTAAATTTATCGGTGATGATTTGGTGATATATGTAAAGAAATGCAGAGACCGGATATATGTTATGAAGGTATCAAACATAGGAGTTACTGCAGGTAGAAATACAGAAAGAAAAGTCATTTTAAAAGTACACATAACCTAAAAAGAAAATAGTGTTGGTGACAGTTCGATTAGTTGCTCCCACCTTGTTAATGACATTTGATTCTCCACCTTGTTATCCCTTCCCCTACAACCAACTTTAAAAAAAAAAATGAAATAACGCAAACACAACTTTCCCCCTTGAACTTCCATATTTGAAATACTGCTGAAATATTAAAATATATACATTTTTTTTTTGCGAAACCTAGGGAAAAAAAGTTGAAACTGTAGCATATATTGTCTAGGCCCTAGGGTATGATTTTGTACCAAAAAAAAAAAAATTGAATACCAAAGAAATTTTCCCATGAAGTGAAACGGAAGCTATTTTAAGATTAAGACACATTTCATCTTATTAAACACAATTATACTCTTAGATAATAGATCACCTTTAAAAATCATTGTTCCATATATTTATGCAATTAATTCGACGACCTTCATACTTTTTAAGTTCTCTATATTTCTTGGTAATCATTTTAATCGCGAAAAATAAGGCGTAAAATGACGGTTTAATCAATCGTAAAAATTTATACCGTTCATTTTTATGTGTAATCATTTTCTCAACTTTATTATTATAACTAGTCTTTGGGAACGTGCATTGCACGTTGGTCTCTTATATAGGAAAGTACTACATAAGGACATAAAATAGATAATACACAAGAAAAGACTTGTTTAAACGACAAATTTCTAGGTTCATCAAATAAGAAGTTTCTCTGCAACAGGTATACCTGAGGTCATAACCTTGCAAATTACCTCATTACATGATTGGGAAAACAACTTCAGTTCTTCATTTCCAATAACATATTCCTAAAAATTAACAAAAAGTATGTATTGCCATGAAAAATAAAGTATGTCCAAAATTCACTTTTCGGGTATATAGTGCATAATGAGGCATAAAAATTAATTATCAGTACAATTGTGATGAAAAAATCAATAGGGAAAGAGATTGCATTGCAACAGAATCAAAGGAAAAATATAAAGAATCCAATTAACGTGAAGATAATTATATCACCCTCACAATTGAACTTTATAGAAAATAAATACCCTTTAATTTCTAGAACATATAGCACAAGTGATATCGTAATTAATAGAGGTTGCATATGAAATTTATAACAAATAAATACCTCATTTGTTGTTAAAAAACAACACTTTAATTTTGAGCTACTTGAAACAAAAACTAAAAGAGAAATAAAGAAAATATAGTAGAAAAAATATAAATACGTTTCTTGATCTTAAAGAGTATTATATCATATTTAAGATTTTAAAAGTATCAGATAAATAAAAGAAAATTAATAACAAAACAAAAAAAAAATTAAGCTAGATGAAAATAGAGTTTAAAGCATATGAATTTTCTTGGTACAGACTTAAATGTCATTTTATTCCTCCATTCTCATTGAGTAATGCAACATGTCAATCATCTTTGGAAATTGGAATGGGAAACATTGAGCAAATTTAATACTATAATTAAGATACTAAAATTATAGCTTTGGCAATTCTTTTACTCCAAGCTAAAACATTCTAAAACATTATTTCATAAAACATACATCCATGCATATGAAAATATGAGAATGACAAAGACACATGGATCCGCAAGAATGAACCATGAGGAACTAAATACGTCAAGCTACAGTAGGATCTGAGAGAAAGAGATGAGGATATCATGATGTCATATCGGTCTCGGCATCCCAAGTAGCACCTGAACCATTTGATTCCTCCACACTACCTTTACGGATTCAACTTCTTTGTTCCTCAACTTTCAAACTTCCCGGTCAAAAATCTCAATCGGAATTTCTTTATACGAAAGGCTTTCCTTTAGACAAAGATTCTCTAATGGTACAATACATGCGGATCATCGATACTCATAAGGACACATGGAATACTGGATGCACCGACGATAATACAAAAGGCAAACCTAATTCATAAGCCACCTTGACTATCTGCCTCACTACTTGATAAGGACCTACATAACGGGGACTAAGATTCCCTTTTTTAAAACCTCATGAAACCATTAATAGGTTAAATTTTCAAGTAAACAAAATCATTAACAAAAAAGTCAAGATTCCTTCTTCTAAAATCGGCATAGGACTTTTGTCGGCTTTGAGCCATTCTCAACCTTTCTCTAATAAGCCGAACCTTTTCCATAGACTCATGAACAAACTTGGAGCCTATCAAAGTAACCTCACCAACTTCAAACCAATAAATAGGAGATCTACACCTCGTTCCATATAGATCTTCAAATGGAGTCATACCAATACGTGAATGATAGCTACTATTATAGGAAAACTTGATTAAACGCAAATAGTCATCCCAATTTCCCTTGAAGTCAATCACATAATCTCTCAACATATCTTCCTATGTTTGGATTGAACGCTCCGCTTGCCTAGTGGTTTGAGGATGAAAGACCGTGCTAAGCTTGACACGGGTACCCAGACCTTTTTGGAAAGACTTCCAAATTTGAAAAGTAAATTGGGTACCGTGATCAGAGATTATGGATAGGGGCCTCCCATGCAACCTATCCATTTTCTTTAGATACAACTTAGAATAATCTTCCGCTGATTAAGAAATTACCTTGAAGGGAATTAAATGAGCCGACTTTGTCATACGATCCAAAAACCTAAATCAAGTCAGGTTGCCGCCAGGTGTGGGATAAACCAATAATAAAGTCCATATTCAAATCTTCCCACTTCAAAGTAGGAATACAAATATCTTGGGACAAACCTCCTGGCTTCTGATGCTCAACTTTCACTTGTTGACAATTAGGACACTTAGCCACAAATTTTGCAATATCCTTCTCATCCCATTCCATAATTAGACCTCCCGCAAGTCACAGTAAATCTTGGTTGCTCTCCGGTGAATGGAATAAAGAAAGCTGAGGGCTTTAAATAAATTTTCTCCATCAAATCATAAACATTGGGAACAGACTAACGACCTTGATTTCGAAGCACACCATCTGCACCTTAGGAAAAAGCATCAACGGACTTTCTAAGCATCGCTTCCTTCAACTCAATTAAAATTGGATCAACACCCTGCATGTCTTTTACATCTGACATAAAGAAGATTTTCACCCAGATTGAACAATGATACCTCTATTATTAGAGTCAACCAAACGAACACCTAGACGAGCTAGTCTATGAACATCATGAGATAATTTTTTCTTACCATCTTAAACATGCGCAACACTACTCATCGACAACCGAGTTAAGGCATCGGCCACCACATTGGCTTTGCCCAGGGTGATAAAGGACACTCATGTCATAGTCTTTCAAGATTTCTAGCGATATACGTTGGTGGAGATTTAGATCCTTTTTTATGAATACGTATTGCAAACTTTGTGGTCGGTAAAAACATCAATATGGACACCATACAAGTTATGCCTCCAAACGTTTAAGGCAAAAACAACCATCTCTACTTCCAAATCATGGGTAGGATAGTTCTTTTCGTGAATCTTAAGTTGCCTTGAAGCATAAGAAATAACTTTCCCATTTTGCATAAGAACGTACCCTAATCCAATCCTTGAAGCATCACAATAAATAACAAACCCATCGGACGCTTATGATAAAGTTAACACCGGAGCGGAGGTAAGCCTATCTTTAAAATCTTGAAAACTCTTCTCACATGCTTCGGACCATAAGAACTTAACCTTCTTTTGGGTTAATGTACTCAATGGAGAGGCAATAGAAGAAAACCCTTCCACAAACCTTCTATAATATTCGGCTGAACCCAAGAATCTTCAAATATCCAAAGGGGATAGAGGTCTAGTCCAACTCTTAACCGCATTCATCTTCTTAGGATCTACCTCAATACCCCTACCGGAAACAATGTGACCAAGAAAAGCCATAGATCTTAACCAAAACTCACAGTTTCTAACCTTTAGATATTTTTGTCGTTCCTTGAGAACTCGCAATACAATCCTCAAATGATCGAAATACTCATCTTCACTCCGTGATTAAATCAAGATGTCATCGATAATTACAATTACTCACATATCAAGATATTATTTAGATACTCTATTTATTATGTCCATGGATCCGACCGTAGCATTATTTAAATCAAATGACATTACCAAAAACTCATAATGACCATACAGAGTTCGAAAATCAATCTTCGGAATGTTACTTTCTTTCACCCTTAATTGGTGATAACCCGACTAGATGTCAATCTTAGAGAAGTAACTCGCTCCTTGGAGTTCATCAAATAAATCATCAATCCTTGGAAGAGGATACTTATTTTTAATGGTAACCTTGTTTAATTACTGGTAATTAATACACATGCGAAGTGAACCATCCTTCTTACGAACAAACGAAACTAGAGCACCCCATGTAGAGATACTTGGTCAGATGAAACCCTTATCCAACATATCTTTCAATTACTCCTTTAATTCCTTAGGTTCAACTAGAGCCATACAGTAATGAGGAATAGAGATAGGTTCAGTATCTATGATAAGGTCAATACAAAAGTCTATTTCCCTTTCGGGAAGAAAAATGGGTAGATCATCGGGAAACATTTCCAGAAATTCATTTACCATGGGGACCGACTCTAAAGTAGGGGTTTAAGAATCTGTATCCCTAACCTGAATAAGATGGTATAAGCAACCCTAAGAAATATTTTTTTAGCTTTAAGACAAGAAAAAAGTTGACCCATAGGCATAGAATTCCCCCCTTTCCACTCTAGGACGGGCTCATTTGGAAACTCAAACATAACCACTCAGTATCTACAATCGACAGAAGCATAACAAGAATGGAGCCAATTCATATCAAGAATAGCATAAAAATCCAACATATCAAGCTCTACAAGATCATCATGAGTGACTCTATGGGATAAGGAGACGGAAAAATTTCTATAGACTTTCTTAACCACAATACATTCACCAATAGGAGTAGAGTCAGAAAAAAAGGTCTATCAACACATCCGGAGAAACATCAAATCTCATAGCTACATATGGCATCACAAAAGACAAAGTAGCACCGGGATCAAGAAAAGAATAAACATAAAGATAAAAGACATTCAACATACCGGTAACATATCGGGAGAACCATCTTTGTCAGGTCGAGTTTGAGGTGCATAGAATTGGTTTTACTTTGAAGCACACGAACCCAAATGAGTAGGAAGAGCTTGCCTAACATCTCTTCCCATAGTAGCATGTGATGAACAATCCCTCATCTTATGAAAACCCTTACCATAATTAAAGCAACCATCTGTATCGGCTAAACATTTACCATAATGTTTAATTCCACACCTATGTAACACCTCGCAACTCTACTCTTAGAATATAAATCGTTTGTCTTAAGCATATAAACTTGAACCGAGTGATGTCCTACTTGTTCATGTATTTTAAAGTTCCTTACTAAATTTAGAAAGAGTATCGAAAGTGATGTAGGGTCATTAGGGACCTCTAACACCAAGACAAATTCAAAGCATTTCTATCGGCTAAGTTTTTGTATGAGTCCATATAAGGGTCAAATTGAAATAACAATATCTCTTAGAATATGACGAGTTAGGTGACCCATACACTCTCAAATTAAAGATCTATGAGTCCTCTTTCCAACACCGCTAAAATTGCATCAATCCAAGTTTTGAGTAAAGAGTTATGGCTGATTTACTAGAGACGCTCTAGCCTGGCCGTAGCTCCACGATGGCTCCGCATTACGGAGTGAAGACGGACCTCACTGTCTGCTGGAATAAAATATCAAATTCCAGCTCTTTTTATTTATTTTTGTAAGTGTTTTTTTGTCCTAAAAACCATCAGGGAGTCATCTAAATAGCCCTAAACACGTAGAAAATCAATTCCTTTTATAATTAAATCCTCTCTTTCATTCCTAAAATTCTACGCTAAAGAACTTCAAGAAACATCAAGACTATAGTTCATCTTTAAAGATTCTCCATCAAACTTCCCTACTAAGGTATGTAAGGTTTCAATGAGAGTATTCCTTTGAGTCTTATGTGTCTAGCCCCGAGCCTACATCCTGGACGTGGCCGGTACTCGAGAACCATTGGTGATCCCCAAGCGAACCCTTGGCCTGGCTGACTACTTAGCGGAAGACTTTCTCAAGCATTTTTAGTCTTAAATAGTTGAAGGGGAAACATTTAAGTCAAATACTGTCTGAACTGAGAATACTGAATGTAAACAGTAATAGTTTAGCAAAATCTCTGAAGATAAATACCAAAAGACCCTCTAATATTTTCTATCTATGAAGCCTCTACTGTCTGAGATAGGCATTGGGAAAGACCCCCGACAACCTTAAATTAAACTATTAAAGAAAATAAATGACTGGAGTCCTCTGAAAGCAAGGAGGCCTCACCAAAAGCTGGTAATAAGTTGGGTGATATCTACGATGCGCCTGTTGATGATCCTGAACACGTGTATCTGTATAATAAGATGATGTAGGTCGAATGACATCAGTACATTGAATGTACGAGTATGTAATAAGGCTGAGTGAAACAATAACTAGACTGAAAGATGGAAATATAACTCAACTGAAGTGAAGCATAAATAATAGATAAAATCATTTAAGCTTCACAAATATAATGCAGTAATAGCAAATTCTGAACCAAACTGGAATATATATATATAAATAATCTTTACTTTACTAGGTTGTTTCTCTAACCGAAAACCATGACTATGAGCCTTGTGATGATACGATGTCTTACCCACGTTGCCAGAGCCGCTCTATACCTTGTCGGAGTATAAAACTCAAATGTACTGATGGATCCACTAAAAAGCCTTCCTGAGGCAGGTGAGGAGTCGCCCGTCTTACGGTACGATCCTATCTACGATGGCTACGTAGTTTATGGGATTTCAGTTGTCTGAACTCTTACCCCATATCGGTGCTCAATACTACTCCCAAAATAATATACTTGTATAATATGCTCATAGTTTGATAAACTATCTGTCTGTCTGAATAAAGGGTGAGACCAAGATTAAATCTGTTAGTCAAAGCTCAAATCTTTCTAAAATCTATCTTTCAAAGTCATGTATGTAACTTAAATCATGAGAAAGTTTTTTTACTTGCATAGCTCATAAGTATTTGTAATTAATATTCATAAGAGCATAAAGACTCTAAAATCATGCTTTGAAATATAAACTTCATGAAATCATATTAATGTCATGTCAACAACTCACTAGGACAACAATGTAAAACCTTACTAAGTATAAAAAGGAAGTACATAGGTCAAGAATCGTTAATCTTGAATAATTAATTTAAAGAAAACATGGAATTTGAGTCAAGATTATGGGTGAACTCGAAAGTGGGTTTGATAACTCTAATTATGGAATTTAATTCATGAACATTGATAAGTCTTGGATATGAGGATGAAAGGAATTCCTCATTGAAGTCTTACATACATTAATCGCTCCAATTACCGAAGAAACTAATGATCTTGGAAGAAGAAGACCTACAAAACCTTTCTTGAACCTTGGAGATGAGTTCTTGAGGAGCTTTCTTAAAAAATCTATGAATTTCATGAGTAGAAGTCATTAATTTTTGTTAAGATGAAGAAATTAAGAAGTTTTGTGGTTAAATCTTACCTTGGATGATTGATGAACCTTGGAGGAAGTTGGTTTTTTGAAAACTTTTCTTTCTATGAACTATGGAGGTGAATCATGTTTTTGGAGGGTCATTAAAGAATCAGACGCCCGCGCGGAAAATGCCTCAGGCGTGCAGCCAACTGCGAAGTAATGCAGTAGCTACTGCCTCGGCACGCGCCCGTGCGGAAATTGCCTTGGCCGCGCGGCCAGCGCGTGGCAAGACATTGTCCAGTAAAAAGGGGAATTTTTTTTACTCCAAACTTCAATTGATGCAAACTTTGTGGCGTTGGAAAGAAGACTCATAGATCTTTAATTTGATAGGTTGTGGTTCACCTAGTTCTTTATATACTGAAAGATATGGTCATTTGAAGTTGAATGTTGTGTAAACTAACGCGAAAAACTTAGCCGATAGAAAGACTTTGAACTTGACTTAGTGTTAGAGGTCCCTTATGACCATAAATCACTTACGATACCCTTGATACACTTGGTAATGGACCTTAAAACACATGATAAAGTAGTACATCACCCGGTTCAAGCTCATATACTTAAGACAAACGATTCAGATTCTAAGAGTAAAGTTGTGAGGTGTTACAATATCTCCCCCTTGGGATCATTCGTCCTTGAATGATAACTAAACTAGGAAATGCACAATGGCCCGAATACAATGCATAGAGTGAAATACACCAATAAATACTGAAACGGAAGCACTCAGCACATGAATCACTACAACAAAAACAACTTTTAGCGGCATTAAATATTGACATTAATAAAGAGTGCTAAAGTCTTTACCGATATTAGTTAAGTGCCATTAGAACCAATGTCCCTAAAGGATTTAGGGACATATACAAAGAGTGTTAATTTTCGTGAAAAATACATATTTAGCGGCAATTAAGAATTAATTGCTGCTAATGATCATTTTTGATGTAGTGAATAAACACTAAATCTGAAATAGGGAAAGGGTCATTATATTCAACATCAACGTCTAGAGGGACGAATAGATGAGGGTATCTTGCTTTCATATCTTCTTCGGCCTCCCATGTAGCCTCTTAAACAAACTGATTCCTCCATAAAACTTTGACTAATGCAACCTCTTTGGTCCTCAACTTGCGAACCTGACGGTGAAGAATCTGGACCGGAATCTCTTCATAGGATAAAATATCTTTCACACCAATACTCTCTGTGGTAACAACTAGTGATGGATCGCCCAAACATTTCTTAAGCATGGAGATATGAAATACTGGATGAACGGCCGCTAATTCTTGTGGTAGCTCCAACTCATAAGCTACATTACCAACCCTTTTTGTAATCTGGTAAGGACCAATATAACGGGTACTAAGCTTCCCTTTCTTACCAAACCTCATAACACCCTTCAGGTGTGAAACCTTCAAATAGACCCAGTCATTAACCTCAAACTCGAAATCTCTCCTTCTAATATATGTATAGGATTTTTGATGACTTTGCGCTATTTTCAACCTTTCTTGAATAGTCCTCACCTTCTCCATGGCTTGATGAACCAAGTTTGGCCCTATAAACTCAACTTCACCAACTTCAAACCAGCCAATAGGAGATCTACATCTTCGCCCATAAAGGGCCTCATAAGGAGCCATCTTGATACTAGAGTGATAACTGTTATTATAAGCAAACTCTATAAGAGGCAAGTGGTCATCCCAATTTCCTTTGAAATCCATGACTCATGCTCTCAACATGTCCTCTAAGGTCTGAATTGTGCGCTCTGCTTGACCATCCATCTGAGGATGAAAAGCAGTACTAAGATTTACTTTGGAACCTAAACCTTTCTGAAATGACTTCCAAAACTCAGCGGTAAATTGTGCACCCCTATCTGAAATGATGGACAAACGGACTCCATGAAGTCGGACTATCTCACGGATGTATAGACTGGCATACTCTTCTGCTGAATTTGTAGTCTTTACCGGAAAGAAATGGGCTTATTTAGTAATTCGATCTATAATCACCCATATTGAATCATGTTGTCTGCGAGATCGCGGCAAGCCAGTAATGAAGTCCATATTAATCATCTCCCACTACAATTCTGGAAGAGCTATGTTTTGAGCCACACCACATGGTCTTTGGTGTTCAACCTTGACTTGTTGGCAATTTGGACACTTGGCAATAAAATTTGCAATACACCTCTTGATACTATTCCACCAATAAACATCCCTCAAGTCATGGTACATCTTAGTGGAACCCGGATGGATTGAATATCTGGAACTATGAGCTTCTGCCATGATACTCTCTTGGAGCTCATCCACCCTTGGAACACACAATTTACCTTGATATATCAACACACCATCTCCCCCTTGTTCAAAAGCTAACATTTGACTTCAACTCAAGTAGGATGGGGTCTTTATCTTGCTTCTCTTTCACTTCCACCACCAAGGATGATTCAGCCCCATTCATTACAACTACTCCACTTTCACTAGAGTCTACCAAAGAACTCCCAACCGTGCAAGTCTGTGCACTTCCTTTGCTAACTCTCTCTTTTCTTCATCAACATGAGCAGTACTCACCATAGACAACCTGCTAAGGGCATTAGCAACAATATTAGCCTTACCTCGGTGGTAGAGAATATTCATGTCATAATACTTAAGTAACTCTAGCCATCTCCTCTATCTAAGGTTAATCTCCATTTGACTAAAAATATACTGAAGGCTCTTTTGGTTAGTGAACACATCCACATGCACGCCATAGAGATAATGACGCCATATCTTAAGAGTAAACACCAGTGCTGCCAATTCGAGATCATGAGTCGGATAATTCTTCTCATGGATTTTTAGCTGCCTAAAGGCATAGGCTATAACCTTACCATTCTGCATCAACACACAACCAAGTCCAACTCTGGATGCATCGCAGTATACTACAAAACCTTTTGTTCCCTCTGGTAGGGTCCATACTAGAGCAGTAGTCAATTGAGTTTTCAATTCTTGAAAGCTTTCCTCACAAGCCTCAGACCATTGAAACTTAGCCTTCTTCTGGGTCAGCTTAGTCAATGGGGATTAAATGGATGAAAATCCTTCTACAAACCTTCTGTAGTAACCAGCCAAATCCAAGAAACTCCTTATGTCGGTCGGGGATGTGGGTCTGGGCCAATTCTTCACTGCCTCTATTTTCTGAGAATCAACTTGAATACCTTCACCAGACATTATGTGGCCTACGAACGCCACAGATTCAAGCCAAAATTCACACTTTGAAAACATGGAAAATAACTCCCGATCCTTAAGTTTTGGAGTACTATTCTGAGATGACTGGCATGATCCTCCTCGTTTCTAGAGTAGATCAAGATATCGTCGATGAATACGTTAACAAACACATCCAGATACTGCTTAAATACTCTATTCATGAGATCCATGAATGCCACAGGAGCGTTAGTCAAACCAAATGACATGAGAAAGAACTCATAATGACCGTAACGGTTCCTGAAAGCTATCTTCGGGATGTCACTTTCCCTCACTTTCAACTGATGATAGCCAGATCTAAGGTCTATCTTAGAAAAGCAAGTAGCACCCTGAAGTTGGTCGAAAACGTCATCGATTCTTGGAAGGGGATACTATACTTTATGGTGACCTTGTTTAACTGGCGGTAATCGATACACATCCTAAGAAAACCATATTTTTTTTGCACGAATAAGACCGGAGCGCCCCAAGGCGATACACTTGGTCGGATGAAGCCCTTATCAAGGAGATCTTTCAATTGTTCTTTTAATTCTTTTAACTCAGCCATTCTGTATGGTGGAATATAGATGAATTGAGTATCGGGAAGGACATCAAATCCAAAGTCTATCTCCCTTTCGGGAGGGACTCCAGGAAGATCATCGGGGAAAACTTTTGGGAACTCATTTTTGACTGGGATTGACTGAAAAGGTGGTGTCTCAACACTAGAGTCATTAACTCCGAATAAATGGTAGATGCACCCATTGTAGACTAACTTTCTAGCCTTAAGGTATGGGATGAAACGATCCTTAGGCACTGCTGGATTACTCTTCCATTCTAAGATTGGCTCATTAGGGAAGTGAAACTTGACCCTCGAGTTCTACAATCGACCGAGGCATAACAAGCATAACGCCAGTCCATGCTTAGAATGACATCAAAATCCACCATGTCTAATCAACTAAATCAGCCATGGTGTCTTTGTGATGAATAGAGATGGTAAAATCACGATAGACTCTTTCTGCTAAAATAGACTCACCAATAGGTGTAGAAACACTGAATGGATCAAGAAGTTGCTCGGGACAAGTTCCAAACCTCATGGCTACCTAAGGAGTTACAAAAGATAAACTCGCAACTGGATCAAGTAAGGCATAAACATCAAGAGAAAGGACTTTAAGCATACCAGTAACAACATCCGATGAGTTCTCCTGATCCTGGCGACTAGCCATAGCATACAAATGGTTTGTACCCTTACCTGATCCTGAAGTAGCACCCCTTTGGGAAACCTTGATTGCTGAAGTTGTTGAAGAAGATTGGGCTCTATTACCTCCATTACCTTGCCTCCCCTTTGGCCAATCTCTCAGAAAGTGACCCATCTGACCACACTTAAAACAACCATTTGTGCCATCATGACACTCTCCTGGGTGGGTCCTACCGCACTTAGCAGAAGGTGGACTCCGAAACCCCTATTTCACACTTCTCTGAGACTGAGGACCCTGAGCTTGGAAATTTTGAGAATTCTGGATCCGGTGATCATTTCTGTTTCTGGGTACATGTGAACTAATTGATGATGGAGCAGGTCCAGATGACCTCTGCTGAAAGGATGATCGATTTCCATTTCTGGTCTTTTGTTGGCAAGACTCATAGTTTGCTGTCTTGACCCTTTTACTTCGATACTCTTCCCTATCTTTCAGCTTATCCTCCTCCACTTGTTGCACATGAATCATAAGCCTGGCTATGTCCATGTCTCCTATCAACATAGCCGCCTTATCTTCCTTATTTGATAAACGGGAGAGTCCTGACATAAACAAGCTCATTCTGCTCCTCATATAAGCCACCATCTCTGGAGCATAGCGAGACAACTGGGTGAACTTGAGACTGTACTCATGCACGCTCATAGACTCCTGCTTCAGGTTAAGGAACTCTCTTACCTTTTCCTCCCTTAGCTCTCGGGGAAAGAAGCGTCCCAAGAAGGCATTCTCAAACACAGTCCAGCCTAAGGGTGCTGCACCTTCTCCTCTAGTCTTTTTCCACTGTTCGTACCATATCCTAGCAACACCCTTGAGCTGATATGCAGCCAATTCAACACGCTCTGCATCAACAATATGCATAACCTCAAACACCTTCTGAAGCTCATACATAAAGTTTTCTGAATCCTCGCTGAGCTTTGAACCCGTGAACTCTGGGGGATTCATCCTTAAGAACTCCTGAACTTTGGAAGTATCAGCCACATCATGACGACCCACTCTTTGATAACCAATTTGATTTACCAAAACCTGAGTCAGCATCTGAATAGCATTTCTGAACTCAGCATTGGTGACATCTCCCTGAGGGGGTTGCACTTCTGGTGCATTGGGAGCTTCTTGACCTTGAGGATTAACATTCCTCCTAGCAAGACGTTCGCGAACAGCTCTTCATGGAGGCATGATCTGAAAAGACACACGTAAGCACGATTTAGAAGAAACTTTTATAGAGTTAAACTATATCGCACGAACGGGAGTATGAAAAAAAGATATAATTCCTAATATCCTGTAGCCTCCCTATAATCGATGTAGTGCGCTTCACATCGATAAGAAGGACTCTACTAGGTACAGCTTCATAGACACCATAGGACACTTAAGCTCTGTGCTTTGATACCAAGTTTGTCACCCCCCGAGCCTACACCCTAGACGTGGCTGGCACTCGAGAACCATTGGTGATCCCCAAGCGAACCCTTGGCCTGGATGACTACTTAGCGGAAGACTTACTCAAGCATTTTTAGTCATAAATAGTTGAAGGGGAAACATTTAAGTCAACTATTGTCTGAACTGCCTGAGAATACTGAATGTAAACAGTAATAGTTTAACAAAATATCTGAAGATAAATACCAAGAGACCCTCTAACATTGTCTATCGACGAAGCCTCAACTGTCTGAGATAAGCGTCGGGAAAGACCCCGACAACCTTAAATAAAACTATTAAAGCAAATAAATAACTGGAGTCCTTTGAAAGCAAGGAGGTCTCACCAAAAGCTGGTAAGAAGTTGGGTGATATCAACGATGTGCCCGTTGATGATCCTGAACAAATGTATCTACATCATAAGACGATGCAGGTCGAATGATATCAGTACATTGAATGTACGAGTATGCAATAAAGCTGAGTGAAACAATAACTGGACTGAAAGACTGAAATATAACTCAATCGAAGTAAAGCATAAACATGAGATAAAATCATTTAAACGTAAAAAATATAATGTAGTAATAGCAAATATTGAACTAAACTGGAATAGATATAAATACTCTTTACTTTACTGGGGAGTTTATCTAACCGAAAACCATCACTATGAGGCTCGTGATGATACAATGTCTTACCCACGTTGCCAGAGTTGCTCTATATGTTGTCGGAGTATAGAACGCAACTGTACTGATGGATCCACTAAAAAGCCTTCCTGAGGTAGGTGAGGAGTCACCCATCTTACGGTATGATCCTATCTACGATGGCTACGTAGTTTATGGGATTTCAGTTGTCTGAACTCTTACCCCATATCGGTGCTCAATACTACTCCCAAAATAATATACTTGTATAATATACTCATGTCTGTCTGAATAAAGTTGAGACCAAGCTCAAATCTGTGAGTCAAAGCTCAAATCTTTCTAAAATCTATCTTTCAAAGTCATGTATGTAACTTAAATCATGAGAAAGTTTTCATCTTGCATAGCTCATAAGTATTTATAATTAATTTTCGTAATAGCATAAAGACTCTAAAATCATGCTTTGAAATAGAAGCTTCATGAAATAATATTAATGTCATGTCAACAACTCACAAGGAGAACAATGTAAAACCTTACTAAGTATAAAAAGGAAGTACATAGGTCAAGAATCTTTAATCTTAAATAATTAATTTAAAGAAAACATGGAATTTGGGTCAAGATTATGGGTGAACTCGAAAGTGGGTTTGATAACCCTAATTATGGAATTTAATTCATGAACATTGATAAGTCTTGGATGTGAGGATGAAAGGAATTCCTCATTGAAGTCTTACATACCTTAGTCGCTCCAATTACCGAAGAAAAGAATGATCTTGGAAGAAGAAGACCTACAAAACCTTTTTTGAACCTTGGAGATGGACCTTAAAACACATGATTCAAGTAGTACATCACTCGGTTCAAGATCATATACTTAAGACGAACGATTCAGATTCTAAGAGTAAAGTTGTGAGGTTTTATATTATGCTTAATGTATTTGATTCTCAATAATTCACAAGATTATTAGAAGTAAATCTAGGGCTTTTATGAAATTATGATCTTTCTTCAATAAGCTATGTTTTTCATTGTTTCACTTTAATTTTGAAACCTTATGATATTCATTTAGCATGATTTTTATGATCATTCAAACCCTTATGAATTTTAAGCATGATATGAATTAAAACCTAAATACATGTTGTTTTGAGATATGACTTTTGAGCTTAGCCTCATATATGATTCAAGATGATAAGTGGTTTTCATACCTATGAGAATTTTATGAACATATGTTGTTTTGGGATGAATATTTAGTACCGAAAGGATATGGGTTCAGAAAATTCAAGTCCCATAACTAGGCACCAACGTAGGATTATGTTTCACCGCTTTGTCGGTTGACCTTCTGGCCTTGAGAGGATTCAATTAGTGGATCAACATAGATATGATATGGTCTTATACTCTAGCAAGGTATAGGGTAGCCCTCCCAACTTAGTTAACTATTGGACATCATGAGCTCACATGGTGTATGACGGTTATAAGAAAATCCCCAAATATACAAATTTCATGACATGTTTTAAGTTTATAAGGTTCATTTTAAGTATGTTATTATATGTATATGATTATTCAAGACTATTGAAAATACTCAACTATATGTATATGTACCTTTGAAAAGAGGTTTTTATGATACTTGGTCATGAACTCAAACTACTTTCTCTTTAGGTCTTTCACTATGCATATGATTTTGGTAACCTTATTTAACTATCCTCGTTATGAAATATTAGGATTATGCTAGTATCCCTTACTTACTCAATACATTCTATGTACTGACACATATTTTGCTCTGTGTTGCATCCTTTTATGATGTAGATTTGAATGCCCATACTCAGACTAGTGGTAAGTGAGGTTGCAGCAGTTTCAGCCAATAGTTGGTGAGTCCTCCTCATCCGGGGACTTCCTAGATTAGTTGATAGTCAAAGTTTAGTAGTTTCATGGTTATTTCGCTTGAGGTAACTAGGGGCCATGTCCCGGTAAACTTATTTTCTATGGTTTAAATGTTAGAGTCTTATTTCGGACATTAGTTGTTTAGTCATCATGGATTTTTTGATTTCCTTAATAAGACTTAATAAGCATATGTTTCAGCTTCTGTAACACCCCGCAACTAGAAAGAGCTAGAATTAGAAAGAGTCATTTTTGGAAAGAATGAAAAATCTGGAAATTTGATAAAATTAAGTTAAGTATGAATTTTGGGTCAAATTCAAATGATCATAACTCCTAGCTCAGGATGATTTAGGTATGCTAAAAGATACTGTAGGAAAGATCTTTGAATTATCTTTCCAACGCCACCGAGTTTGCCCATTTTCGAGTTCGTATGAGGGAGATATGCCCAATTGAAGTTGGGATGTCTAGATAAGAAAAGTCAAAACCGGATTTTAGAAGGGTACTTTGGTCTTTTCACTACCCTATTATTTAATTTCGTTTTTGGTAATTAAGTTGGGGTCTAAACTGATTGGATTCAGTTTACGCTATTGAAAATAAGTTAGGGTTTTGAGAGAACAGAAAAGAAGAGGAGAAAAGAGAAGAAGAAGCAAGGAATCGCCAAGTTCTTAAAGATTTGCTTGTGGATTTTGCCAAGGGTTGATCCCTACGAGGTATGTGAGATTACATAGCGTTGGATTAGTTCACCCACGCGCCAATCATGATTTATTTAAGCGAATTTAGATCCTTGAAGGTTTAGAAATTGAGTTCTTGATGGATTTGTTTGAAGTTTCTATTGGGTTCTTGATTGTTGGAGTTGTTGAGGAGTTCTTGATTTAGATTTAGGAAATTAGGTGTTGTTTTGAGTAGATTCTTGCATATTTTGATTATGTAGTCGAATCTAAGTGTTTGGGGAATGACCCAATTGAGTTTAGAGGGTTTAGAGTTGAAAAATGAGTAAGAAAAATTATCAAATACCTGGGGAGAGGGGTGGGGCGCCGCACCACTCATAGCACCCCACAAATTTCTCTGAAGTTGGGCCTCTGGGGTGCTGCGCCAGCCAGAGCGGCCCAACTTCAGTTCTGAAGTTTTGGGTCTGGCGCCCAGCGCCACTCAGAGCGCCAGGGACGCCAGGTCTTCTACTTCTTCCCACTTCTTCCCACTTCTTCCCGTACTAGTTCTCTTGAAACGTACCTATGTTTCCTAGTTGATTTCTACACTCTGAGGTACATCTAAACAGCATGAAATCATCCATAACATGAAATCATTAGCCTTGAATCCATAATTCAATTCAAGGAAAGTTAAGAGTCAAGTCAAGAGAAGTTCATAGAGTTTCCAAAATTCTTTTACAAACGTTTTAACTTTGTTTTAAGACGTAAGTTTTGAGTTGAGTAAAGAGTAAAGATTGAAGTTCTTTTTGTTCAAAAGAGTATATTGGGACTATGTATTCCCAAAGAGTAAATGTTTTCACATTTAAACAAGAAAGGAAACACCGATTTCCAACAGAGCCTTTGAGCTAGTTTTTCAGTCAAGAGTAAATGCTTTCACAATTAAGCAAGAGAGGAAACTTTGATTTCCAAGAGAGCCTATGAGCTATGTTTTTGAGCAATTATCTCAAACCACAGAAAGAAGTTATGTTTTAAATATATGAGCTAGTATATTTTGAGAGTAGTATTGAGCACCGATATGGGGGAGAGTTCAGACAACTCATAGCCTCCATAAACCATGTAGCCATCATGGGTTGAAAAAGGGTCATACTTTTTAGATGATTCCTTAGTGCTTTTTAGCATAGACTAGTGGATCCACTTAGTAGTTAGGTTCTATGCCCTTGGCAAGGTATAGGACGGCCCTGGCAGTATAAGGCAAAACGATGTATCATCACATAGTTCTTAAGTGATGGTTGTCGGTTAGAGAAACTCCCATAATTATTATTTGTATTCTTATATACACAGAGTTATTTGTATTTTTATATAAAAACAGAGTTTATATTGTATCTTTGCATACATACAGAGTTATTATTATATTTCTAAATACACAGAGTTGTTATCCATGTTTTAAAAGCTTTTCTTTATATTGCATCCATATTATTGCTTTATTTTGAAATGAGTTAAGTTGAGCTGAGTTGAGCCAGATATGTTCTTTCAGTTCCTTTCAAGCTTATGTCTTGTTTTAGTATTCCCCTCGCATGCTCGTACATTCAATATATTGACGCCATTTGGCCTGCATCATTTTAATGATGCAGATACAAGTAACCAGGATCAGCACCCAGTGCATCGTTGATTCTAGTGGAGCTCCAGATTTGTTGGTGAGCCTCCTTGCTTCCGGAGGATCCCTTTTATTGCTTTCAGTTTGTTTAGTTCATTAGGATGTCGTGGGTCTTGTTTTGATGTGCATCTCAGTTGTTAGAGGCTTCGTACACAGTCAGATGTAGTTCTTTAGTGTTTTCATTCAATTATGTTGAGACTTGAGTTGCCACTTTGGCTAGTGAATGTTATTTTAATACATTCTCATATATCTTTGAGCTTTCAGTTTACTTTTAAAGTACAATTATGATTCAGTTAAGTCTTCGGTTGAGTAAGTAAGCCAGGCCAAGGGTTCGCTTGGGGCCAGCAATGGTTCTCGAGTGCCAGTCCCACCCAGGGTGTATGCTCGGGGTGTGACAACTTCCGCATTAGATTCATATGATATGCTTTGATATGTTATGCTAAGGATTAGCTTGGGGCCACTCGTGGTTTCAAGTACCGTGTCTTAGTTGGGGTGTGTCGTGACAAACTTAGTATCAGATCACTAGGTTCAAGTGTCCTAGGATGTCTAAAAAGCCGCATCTAGTATAGTCGTTTTTATGGGTGTGACGTGTTCCACACTTATAAGGGGGAGGCTACAGGATGTTTAGGAAATATTTCTCTCAACTCTAGATCGTGCAACAAAGTTATCCCCTTACAAACATTTGCAGATTCATGCATTTCTTCAATTGGTCTAACTATTCCTCATCTTCAAGGTGATAGACATAATAAATCTCGATTCTTACCGATAAGGTGTTCTCAGATAAACTATCAACATTTCAGAGACCACAAAAAAAGGCTTGAGATAAACCCATTAGTATGCTTTAGCCCATCAGTTCAAAATCTTACACTCATATTTATGTGAATCGTCTTGCTGATCCAAATATGATATGCATCCAGAACCTTCTATAACTCTTTGTTACACAGAACATTCATGAAATGAGAAAGTATGTTTTTAAAGTCTTGAATAGTATTGTCACTCATAAGATAGTGTGATTTGTGTATGGTTTATTAGTGCAATGACATAAAATGTGATGTGTGAATATAGAAGTGTAGTATCTAAAATGGTGGGGATAATGAGTTATCAATGCGTAGTGTGTCTATATATATATATATATATAAGTTATTTATCCATTAAGTTAGAATTGAGGTGATATATCTTTTAGTGTAATTAGGAGATAGTAAGTTGATGTAGATCTTATGGTAGAAGGTAGAAAAGAAGTCATTCGTTAATGTGACTTAGATTATGATTGAACTAGGAAATGAGTTTATGATTCAAGTCATCAATGAGAGTATATGGTGGTTAAGAATTGATAGATCTAGGCTTTACTTTGTGATTTTGAAATGAAACCGATTGATGCTTATAGAGATATGAATATAGTTTAAAAGTTTGTATGGATAAGTAGTGGTGATGTATGAAAGAAGGACATGCTAAATGTATTGAAATTAGATAGGTTGTATAATTAAAATCGACTACTGTCAGTAAGAGATTTTGGTGGACTAGTGTTTCTCAATTTATTTATTTATCTAGTAGCTGCTAAGCCAGGGTACTATGTGAAGTTGTATTGCTATACACTAAGTTTGAAATGTGAATGGTCATCCATAGTGGAAATAAATGATATTTTAGGGATTAGTGATGCAAGTTTTATGAAATGGATCTAGTAGACTTGAAATAGCATATGTAAGAATTTAATACTATGAATTTTCAATAAGTGTGATGGTGCATGTATGATGTAGATGTGAACCGTAGACGAGACAATGAATAGTGACTAAGTAAATAGAGAAAAGAGATCCTTAAGAGTTAGGAAGATAGAACTGAACCCGAGGTAATATGTGGTTCACGATATTCTAAGATTATTTAGATTTATGTATTTCTAGTTGATATGCTTAAGTATCTAAGTGTGGAGAAAACTAATTATTGTATGTATTATATGGTGTTAATAAGAGTTGAATCAAGGATTTAGAGATAGACGGTCTTTTGATTATTAGTTAAACTTTAATCTCTACTGATTCAGAGGGATATGAACTTAGATGTGTGATTTCAGTAGAATAGCAAGAAATATTAGATTATGAGGTGCTAGGAAAATTGGTTATGTTTTCTAGTAAGAGTATAAGTTATATGATAATGAGTATAAAAGCTAAAAAAAGTTATGACTCGTATCTTTAAAAGGAAAATTTTATATAATGAAGCTGGTATCTTGAAAATATAGGTTGTCTAGGTAAGTTAAGTGTTCATGTGTATATTGTTGCCTAGTTTAGAAGATATGAAAGAAGCCCACAAACTTAGAATATCGACCTTGATCTAAGGGGGATATGATAGGGAGAAATACCACATCAAGTCTTATGAATCAAATTGTGATGCATTTCAGAATGAGTTATGATGAGATAGCAAATCATTTCTACTCTAGAGTATTATTCAAGTTTCAACCATTATGATACTTTACTCATCTCTTGCATCTTAACATCGTGCCTGTGACCCAATATTTATGCACCTCATACAGATTTCTGCTCATGCTCAGATTCTAGACTAGAAAGAAATAGCTTCCGAACAAGCTGACCCTCTTATTACTCCATGAACCTATGACTTCTAGCTCTATGATATACAACTCATAATGCATGCACCCATAATTTCTCAATATGCCCAGTCCTATGTACTCATGATACATTCTTGTTGAATAGTAAAATCATAGTACGTTAAGTATGATTTTAGTACACATTTATTAAACAGCTCGTGCGTATGAAATTATTGTTCTAGACCCTACCTATGTTCACCCATGGTAATGTTAAATAGTTGTAACATGTTCTACACATAGAATACCTCTCTATGTATGCTTTATGCTTCAAGTACATGATATACTCGTGCCTATTACACTTTTCTCTCAGGTTCCCCATTCATGAGTGTCAAAGTCATGATAAGTATAAGCTATGCTTTAACAGTATCTCTCTTCTTCTAGATTGCATTAGTGGTATTGTTAACAGTTGAATGATGGTTTTAGATAAGAAGGTAATAGTCTCTTATATAGAAGATCGGGGTATGCTTATTTTATCTAAGGTTTTAAAAGTGGAGGGAGATCAAAGATCTATTGTATGAAATAGTTAGATGAAAAGTCTTGGTATGTCTCTTGTTAGCAATCCTTTGAAATTTTCACTTCTAAAGATGTTAGGAAAGCTAGAGACTATTTGATAAGTTTGTTACCTTGATGTCCATGAAGTAGTTATAGTGATAGGCTTGAATATTGTGCTGATAATATATGTATAAATGAATTATGTACTAGCAGATTCTTAATTTGAACTCAAGGTTAGTTGGATGAGGTGGTAAGAAAAATTTGTATTATTGGGATAAAATTTCCTATATAAATATAGGGTTAGTATGTTCATCTTACATGTAACACCTTAGGAGTTCATGTTAGGCTTGAACATTGTAAGAGCTTGTGGTTACACTTAGACTTGAGTAGAAGTAGACATATGTATCCTTGTGAGGGTTATAAGTTGCAGCTGATGAAGGGTAGTATTCAAGAGAATAAGCATAGTTAAGAAATGTTGGTATGTTTAAAAATCAGTTGTCGTATTGCTTAAGTTATAGTAGAATTATTCTTACCTCATGCCCATGGTACCCACATCTCATATCAAGTAGCTTCATATGGTTTGTGGCTATTTTTCAAATCATTATCGTTCATACTTTACGAATCTATGTCGGTGTCTCACATGAATTATGCATATGATTCCTTCCCTTGAATGTTATAAGAGTTCCTTTTTCAAGTCTTACAGAGTCCAATGGAGGCTAAGTCCACCACCTTGCTTATGTTGTTCCGCCCTATGCTAGTTCTTTTGCTCTTAGCTCGTGCTTCTAAATTCCTTATTGTTAATTGCTAGACCCCTGTTGTTGGTAAATTCAGTTTATACTATTATATAAAGCTCAAATAGTACAATGAAAATAAAATCACTCTATTCACAAGTTTATTCTAGCTTTGATCTTCATTCGAAGATGAATGATCCCAAGACAGAGATATTTTAACACCTCACAACTCTACTCTTAGAATCTAAATCGTTCGTTGTAAGTATATAAACTTGAACCGAGTGATGTCCTAATTGTTCATGTATTTAAAGTTCCTTACCGAATTTAGAAAGAGTATCCGAAGTAATTTAGGATTATTAGGGATCTCTAACACCAAGCAAAATTCAAAGCATTTCTATCAGCTAAGTTTTCGCATGAGTCCATATAAGGATAAACTTCAAATAACCATATCTCTTAGAATATGAAGAGTTAGGTCACCCATAAACTTTCAAATTAAAAATCTATGAGTCATCTTTCCATTGCCGCCAATTTTGCATTAATCCAAGTTTTGAGTAAAATGTTATGACTGATTTACTAGAGAAACTCTTGCCTGGTAGCAGCTCTGCGTAACGGAGTAAATACGGACCTCACTGTCCACTAGAATAAAATCTCAACTTCCAGCTCTTTTTATTTATATTTTAACGGAATTTTTGTCCTAAAAACCATCAGGGAGTCATCTAAATAGCCCTAAACGCGTAGAAAACCAGTTTTTTCATAATTAAATCCTCTCTTTCACTCCTCAAATTCTACGCTCAAGAACTTCAAGAAACATCAAGACTAGGGTTCATCTATCAAGATTCTCCATCCAACTTCCCTACTAAGGTATGTAAGGCTTCAATGAGAGTATTCCTTTCACTCTTATGCTTAAAGTATTTGATTCTCAATAATATCACAAGATTATTAGAAGTAAAGCTAGGACTTTATTGAAATTATGATCTTTCTTCAATAAGCTCTTATTTTTATTTTTTTACTTTGATTTTAAAACCTTAGGATACTAATTTAGCATGATTTTTATGATCATTCAAAGCCTTATGAATTTTAAGCATGATATAAATTATAACCTAAATACATGTTATTTTGAGATACGACTTTTGACCTTAGTCTCATATATGATTCAAGATGATAAATTATTTTCATACCAATGAGAATTATATAAATATATGTTGTTTTGGGAGGATGATTTAGTTTCGAGAGGATGCGGGTTCAGAAAATTCAAGTCCCATAACTACGCGCCAAAGTAGGATTATGTTTCACCGCTTTGTCGATTGACCTTCTGGCCCTGAGAGGCCCAGATTAGTGGATCCACATAGATATCATACGGTCTTATACTATGGATAGGTATAGGGAAGCCCTCCCAACTGGGTAAACTGTTGGACATCATGAGCTTACATGGTGTATGTCGGTTTTAAGAAACTATGAAATTATGCAAATTTCATGACATGTTTTAAGTCCATATGGTCTAATTTAAGTATGTTATTATATGTATATAATTATTCAGGACTACTGAAAAGACTCAACTATTTGTATATGTACCTTTGAAAAGAGATTTTTATGATACTTGGTTATGAACTCCAACTATTTTCTCTGTGATTTTTTCACTATGCATATGATTTTGGTAACCTTATTTTACTTTCCTCGATATGAAATTTTAGGATTATGCTAGTATCCCTTACTTATTCAGTATATTCCACATACTGACGCATAATTTTCTCTACTTTGCATCATGTTATGATGTAGATTTCAACGCCCGTACTCAGACTCGTGGCTAGTGAGTTTGCAGTAGTTTCAACAAGCAGTTGGTGAGTCCTCCTCATTCGGGGACTTCGTAGATTAGTTGGTAGTCAAATTTTAGTATTTTCTTGGTTATTTGGCTTGAGGTAACTGGGGTCCAAGTCCCGGTAAACTTATTTCATTTGGTTTAAATGTTAGAGGCTCATTTAAGACATTAGTTATTCAGTCATCATGGATTTGTTGATTTCCTTACTAAGACTTATTAAGCATATCTTTTAGCTTCCACATTAGTTTTATATGATATTCTTTGATATGTTATGCCAAGGGTTAGCTTGGGGCCACTCGTAGTTTCGAGTACCGTGTCTCGGCTGGGTTGTAGATTCGGGTCGTGACATCCTAGCACAAATAGACAAAGTAGTTCCACTACCATTTCATACTTGAGGCTTAGGGTTAAACACCCTATCTATGTTAAACTTTGGAGCCGGAGGATTAGAGGAACCTTGATCAGAAAATCTTTGTTGGAATCTAGAACGACCATGTCCATTAGACCTCGAATGTGAAAAATTAACTATCACCGGTCTTTGCCCTCTTGGACTCCCTAGTCCTTTCCTTAAGCTTTTCTTTTTCAATTTATTGGGAATGTCTCATCAAATGGGAAATATCCATTTCATTATTGAGCCTAGCATTACGACATTCCTTCACCACCATTTTGGACACACAGGAAAAAACTTATTTATCCTTACCCTAGAATCGACAACAATGATAGGGCCATATTTTGAAAATTGTATGAATTTCAAAGCATACTCCTTCATACTAATATTCCCTTGAAGATGGTTAATGAACTCAAGTACCTTTTCCTCTCTCATCTCATGGGGAAAGAACCTATCAAAGAAAGAAACCTTAAACTTCTCCCAATAAAGGGGACCGACATCAACTGTCCTCTCTTCGTTCCATTGGTTAAACCAAACTTGAGCAACACCCTTGAGCTGGTAAGAGGCCAGTTCCATCTTTTCAACCGGCGTCACTCCTATGATCATCAAAATATTGTACACCTTATCAATGAACTCTTAAGGATAATCCTAAACCTTGGAAGCATGAAACCCTCGAGAATTCTTTCTAGGGAAGTCTCTCACCCTAGTTACCGCCGCACCCAAATTTTGTTTCACATGGACCACAACCTCTTTATTGGCTTGAGCCATCATGGCTTGGGCCAAAACATGAAAAATGGATTGGAACTCCATATTAGTTACTTGTTTCGTCAAAGGGTTGGCTGGAACTTAAGGAGCTTCTCATTCCATATTCTCACCCGCATTTCTTCTAAAGTATGCTCTTTGAGGGGCCATATCCTTAAAAACATCATATAAGGATTAAGAGAGAGATATATAGAGTTGCACTTTATCGCACTACTTTAGAATAATGAAAGAAGTGGAATTTCCTAAACATCTGATAGCCTCCTAGTCATAAATGAGGCGCGATTCATACTCATGAATAAGACTTTACCTGACATGGCGTGTGAGACATCCTACAATATTTCTAAACCTTGTGCTGTAAATATAAAGTTATTCACGACCTAAAGTATATCCTAGGCGTAACATGGCATATAGAACCCAAAGGCCCTAAACAAGACACTTAGCATGCATCATACAAGATAATAGAAATAAAGTTTTCAAAAAAAAAATTCTCATATCATAAGAGAGTTTGACATAGCGGACGTCTAACATAGTCTTAACAAGCTATCTAATACATCAAATAAAGTGGTTGGGTTGTAACCTACACACCACGTAAAATATTTGAAAACTATAATAAAGAAAAGTTATAAAAGTGTCTTCGTCCTCGAAAAATGAGGACTCGCCAATCTTTGAATCAACACGGAGATCAACTAGCCACAAGTATGCGAGGTAGGAGCGTCGGGCCCTAAATTAGTGAAACAATGTAGACACAAGTATGCATTAGTACATGGAATGTACTAAGTATGATAGCAATGCATAAATGTTGTGAAATCATGCCAAAAAAACTTTACATGACATGTACTGACCAAGCTAAGTCATACCATATGATTTTTAGAAAACATAAGTCACATTCATGGTCAATGCAAGCTTAACATATTAAAACACATTCTTACATACTATAAAAGTAACCTAGTTCATTATTGTGGAATGTTTACCATCAACCGACATAGACCATGTGAGCTAAAACAGAAATCAGGTGTCTATCCCACATCTATAAGAGATTTCCTACTTGACAAGGTAAGCAACATAAACTTCTAGCATACATGGATCAACTAGCTAAGACATTCTACGGGGGCACGTAGTCAGGGACAAGGAGATTTCTAAAAGAGACCCGACCTCAACTAATGGGAAAGCATGTATATCAATATTCTCTTGGTGCTAAGTAAAATCCCACAGAATAATCATTAATCATATTCACTTCATTGATAATGCTCAACTCACCATCCAAAACAATTTAAAAGGGTGAGCGATCATATTGAGTAAAAGAACCAACGAAGAGTCGGGGTCGAATCCCATAGGAAATGGTATATCGTAGAGAATTCCTTACCAAGAAAATTGTACTTTAAATTACCTCATTCGTCGTAGTAAGAAAAATTAGGTGGATGGTACCGCCAACTTAATATAAAGCTTTTGTTATCAATTATCACAATTAATCTAAAATTCAAACTAAATCACGAGTTAACAAGCAATCTAGGGGTGCAGGGATTGGAAATCAATGTCACATAGGGGTGATTGTGAATCTCTATGGTGATGAACATTCATGAATAGTCTAAATCATCTTCATTGACGCTAATCATATTTCAATCTCAAAGCATCTACGTATAGAATCTTCTATTGGTCTCATCTGTATGCCATTTCTTAACAACCCAATACCTTGCTCTATTTTCTCTTTAAACAATAGGGCAAATAAATATCACCCATAACCTTTTTTCAAGAAAACCATAGATATCAAACCTAAATTGCTAGTATTGAACTAATTACCCACTCTGAATAATCTCTTCCGAGCTTCAACCGGAGATCGAAAGTAGGAATTAAATTTGCAACCGTAACCCATAATTTAACCCAAGGTAATAAGACCAAATTCATGCATGAACAACAACAAAACATAGCATAGAACAATACCCTTCATGCATGAACAACAACAAAACATAGCATAGAACAATACCCGCTACATTAAATCAACAACTTACCCCATTTGAGCACCCCTAGATCTTGGAGTTTTAGCTACCCATCACAAAAAATAAAGAAAGTGTATCTTCCATGAAAGCAACGATGGATAACTTGAATTCAAGCAATTAAGAGTAAACCTACTTGGATTCAACTTCATTTTATCAAATTCAAGCTTTGAATTGTAATTCCCCAAAAAATTAGAAAAGTGTTCTTTCAAAGGTAAAGTATTCTCACTTCTCTCAAAACTATTTTAACTCACTTTACAATTGAGAATCTGACTCTTTAACAGTTGTATCCATTAGGCTATTTATACTTTCCCAAAATTTGGCCCAAAATCAACTTTGTAACAAACTCGGTGGCATTAGTTTGTCTCGCAGAACCTGATCGGCAATTCGCCCTTCGCTCCTCAATTCGCCTTGTGATGCTCTAGGCATCAAGTGTTTGAACCTCAGTTGGAAAACTTGATTAAGTCAACCATTCACATTCTGTGAATCGCTAAATACTACCTGGATTCGCCGTTCGAGCATTAAATCTTTCCCTTGCACACTTACGCTTTGGGCGGTGTGAATCAGGACCGCCGTTACACTTGGCACATCACCTTTTCTACTAAAGTTCGTTCACCTTCTTTAATAGACACATATGTTGTGCATTGTCAGTTTGGGCGAGGTCGTGCTTAGTTTGAGATCCACCCTAAATGCTAGGCGATTAACAATGTTCAGTATGAACCTCTTTTTGTATTTTTGGTCATTCTTTCAAACTTCAGTACTTGTTTTGTCCAATTGCCTTCATAGCTGAAAATCATCAATATTTAATTAGAAAAAGACAAAATTAGGCATTAGTTATTAAGCTAAATGGACCTTAAATGGGTGAAAATATACAACTCATCAACACCGATAACTTAAACTTTTTCTTGTCCTCATGTTAATCAAGAATAATTAAGCTCAATAAAGGTGTCTACAACAGTACTCAATGAGAGCTAACAAGCAAGCACCATAGCAAGATTACTCTATATAGCATGTTACCCTAAATCATGATCAATAAGCTTCAAATGATGACTAGCTAGTCTCAAGACAAGCTCAAGCTCACTTTAGCTTCTTGTCTAATGCAAGAACATGCTTCCACAAATGCATTCAGCTTCCATCACATGAAGAACGATTCCATGCTCTCACGAAGAAAATCAACAAAGGTAATAGGAATCAATGCAACTCTCACTCTCTAAAAAGAGAAACACATGCAAGCTTTGTCCCATAGGTTTGTCAATATTTTTGAATCATCAAAAAACCTAGTTCATGTAAGATTTCAAAGGTATTTTAGGCTTGTAATGGGGCTGAGGATTAAGGTATGGTCAATTTGGATTGGTGACATACACATTGTCAAAGCATTGTTCCAATCATCATCAGCTCTTCTCAAGTTCTTCTTATTTTTCATTTGAGAACTCAAATCTTGACTTTCCACTCAATTTATTTGGAATCCCCTTTAATTTCATCCACTTCTCTTTTGCATTTCCATTTTTCCAAGCTATTTCCATCACAATGATATACATATATATATATATATATATATATATATATATATATATATATATAAGGAGGGGTTCCTTCTTTTTCCAAAACATTCAGATTTGAGTCTCATTTCTTCTTCTTTTTCCCTTCACTTGGCTTTCATTCATCCTTCCTTTCCACAGCCCCAGCTTAGGCTTTTGGCCTATGTTGGCTGTTCAATTATCACAATGCTTAAAAAACGAATTTTTAACGAGAAGGTAGTGATAATTTTGCTCAAGAGCCTTCTTTTGTCAATAAATAAGTTAGGCTCAAATGGTGCCAACATGAATTCACACCCTCACAAGGTAGTCAATAGGATTTATGGACAATATATTTGCGTCATTGAAATTTTTCCCAGGATCATGTCTCACATTTACCAAGATTTACACAATTGGACTAACAAGGAAAATTCTAGGACTCCACATGTATGTTTTCAAGTAAAACCTCACCGCACATGACACTTCAAAATACACTCATTTAGCACATCCCAAAAATATCAAAAGTGGATGTGCGATGTTTATTGCAAGACTTACATCAAAATACAACTAGTCAACAAAAGATTCAAAGAGATCGCTAAAAGGGTAAGCACATCGATTTCATTCTCGCAACACTAACGCACTACACCATGCTCATCATGAGTACTATTTAAAACATCGATATTGAATTCGATTGATTCTAAAATTTGATGAATGAAAACTTCATGCATTTCACAAATTTGAACTTATAAGGGTTGAAATAAGAAGGGAGTACGAAATATAAGTAAAGTGACATAAATTTACCCAAAAGAGCACTCTAATATAAACAAACATCAAACTACAAACTTTCAAAATATGAAATAACAAAATATAAGTAAAAGGGGAATATTGGCACGAAGACTTTCACCCTGCCAAAAATAGAATGCAATGTCCTCAATGCAAAATAAGTAATAATACTTTTACACGTAGAGAAATGGTCCCGCTGACAAGATACGCCAATGGAGCACTCTCATCTGGAGTCTCATGTGGAGAAGCGTTAAGAGAGGCATCGATGCCCGGTAATAGGATTACTAAAGGCGGCATGGAAGGCTCTACTAAGGCATCAGTGCCCATCTCAACAACAGGAAGTACGGTAGAGTCTAGAGTGACACTAAAAGACCTAACCTATGAAGTCTCTCGAAGATATCTTTCTAGGGCATCCTAAATGATGACCTCCTCAGTCTCATGTAGATAGGTCAGTGTCTCAGCAATCTCATGTTGTTCAGCTCACATCTCCTCCTCATCCATTTCCTTAGCCAACTCCTACTCACCCCATCACTATCATCCTCAGCAAAAGTCTCAACATCTACTGCAGCCTCAAGTACACTTGAGGAGGGAATATCTAGCGCATAAGGAAGGGGAACCTCACCCCAAAGCATGGAGATGTCCTTCGACTATAACTGGACCACCTTCACCCTGAAAGTAGAAACCTCATCCTTTAGGCTACCCTGGAGAGATCTCTTCGAGAGACTTCATAGGTTGGGTCTAGTGGAGTCACTCCAGACTCTACCATACTTCCTGCTGCATAGACGGGCAGTGTTTCCCTAGTTGAGCCTTCCATGCCACCTCTAGTGATCGTATTGGCTTGAATAAATTCCCTTCTTGAGGCTTCTCCACCCGAGACTCCAGATGAGAGTGCTCCAAAGGCATAACCTATCGGGGGAACCCTTTCTCTCAGCCTCCCATTGTTTTTAGTTATTTTGCATTGATGACACTGCATTCTATTTTTGTATAGTGAGGGCCTTCATGCCAATATTCCCTTTTTACTTGTATTTTGTTAGTTCATATTTTAAAATAATGTAGTTTGATGTTTGTTTATATTAGAGTGCTTTTTTGGGTAAATATGTTTCTCTTTACTTCTATATCATTCTCCCTTGTTTTTGGAACCCCCCATGAGTTCAAAATTGAGAAATGCTTGAAGTTTTTGTTGATAAAAAAATTGAGAATCGATCATTTACAATACCGATGTCTTAAATAGTACTGATGATGGACATAGTGTAGTGTGTTGATTTTGCGAGAATGAAATAGATGTGGTGACACCTTTTAGTGATCTCTTTGAATCTTTTCTTGACTAGATGTGTTTGGATGTAAGCCTTGCAATGAACTTCACACTTACACTTTTTATCTTTTCGGGATATATTAAATTAGTGTATTACGAAGTTCCATGAGTGGTGAGGTTTTACTTGCAAACATGCATGTGGAGTCCTAGAATTTTCCTTGTTAGTCAAATTGTGTGAATCTTGGTAAAGTGAGACCTGATCTTGGCCAAAATTTCAATGAGGCAAATAAATTGTCCATAAATCCTTTTGACTACCTTGTGAGGGTGTGAATCCTTGTTGGAACCATTTGAGCCTAACTTATTTGTTGATAACCAAAAGAAGCTTCTTGAGCCTAATTATCCCTACCTTCTAACCAAAAATTCCTTTTTGAAGCATTGTGATATTTGAATAGCCAACTAAGGCCAAAAGCCTAATTTGGGGGTGTGGAAAGGAAGGATGAATAAAAGCCAAGTGAAGGGAAAAGGAAGAAAAAATGAGACTCAAATCTGAAAGTTTTGCAAAAAGAAGGAACCCCTCCTTATAAAAAAATAATATAAATATCATCATTGTGATGAAAATAGCTTGGAAAAATGAAAATGGAAAAGGGAAGTGAATGAAATAAAAAGGGATTCTAAATAAATTGAGTGAAAGTCAAGATTTGCGTTCTTAAATGAAAAACAAGAAAAACAACTTGAGAAGAGGAGATGATGATTGCAACAATGCTTTGAAAAGGTATAATTAGCCAATCCAAATTGAAAATACCTTAACCCTCAGCCCCACTACAAGCTTAAAAGACCTTTGAGATCTTACATGAACTAGGTTTTTTGATTATTGGAAAATATGGGTAAACCTGTGGGACAAAACTTGCATGTGTTTATCTTTTGAGAGAGTGAGAGTTGCATTGATTCCTATTACCTTTGTTGATTTTCTTCGTGAGAGCATGTAATCATTCTTGATGTGAGGGCACTTGAATGTATTTGTTGAAACATGTTCTTGCCTTAGACTAGAAGCTAAAGTGAGCTTGAACTTTTGTTCAGACTAGTTAGTCATCATTTGAAGCTTATTGATCATGATTTAGGGTAACATGCTACTGAGAGTAATCTTGCTATGGCGCTTGCCTTACAACTCTCATTGAGTACTGTAGTAGATACCCTTATTGAGTTTATTGTTTTCTTGATTTACTTAAGGACAAACAAAAGTGTATGTTTGGGGTGTTGATAAGAGGTAGATTTGCACTCATTTGTGTTCTATTTAGCTCAATAATTAGTGTCCTCAATACCTAATTTTTTCTCTTTTTAATTAAATATTGATGATTTGCAGCTATGAAGACAATTGGACTAGGAAAGGACTGAAGTTTCAAAGAATGACCAAAAATTCAAAAAGAAGTGCAAAGTGAACATTGTTGATTGCTTAACATGAAGATCAGATCCCCTACTTAGTATGACCTCGCCCAAACTGCTTATGCACAGAACTTCTCTCTACTAAAGAAGGTCGGTGAACATTAGAAGAAAAGGCGATGCGCCAAGTGAGAACGGTAGTCCTGATTCACACCACCCTAAGCATGAGTGTGCAAGGCAAAGATTTAATGCTCGAATGGAAAACCAAGGTGGTATTTGGCAATTGGCATAATGTGAATGGCTGACTCAATCGAGTTTGCCAACAGAGGTTCAAATACTTGAAGCCTAGAGCATCACAAGGCGAGCTGAAGAGCGAAGGGCGAATCACCGCAGAGTTGGTTACAAAGTTTACTTTGGTCCAAATTTTGGGAAACTATAAATAGCCCAATGGATACTATTGTTAAAGAGTCGGATACTGAATTGTAAAGTGAGTTAAAAATAGTTTTGAGATAACTGAGAATACTTTACGTTTGAAAGAACACTTCTCTAATTTTTTGGGGTATTACAATTCAAAGCTTGAATTTGATAAAATGAAGTTGAATCCCAAGTAGGTTTATACTTAATTGCTTGATTTCAAGTTACCCATGGCTGCTTTGATGGAAGGTAAACTTTCTTTACTTTTTGTGATGGGTAGCTAAAATCCCAAGATCTAGAGGTGTTCAAATTGGGTTGGGTGTTGATTTAATGTAGTAGTTATTGTGCTATGCTTTATTTTGTTGTTGTTCATGCATAAATTTGGTCTAATTACAACAAGGTTAACCTATTGGTTAAGGTTGCAAACTTAATTCCTACTTCCAATCTCTTGTTGATGCTCGAAGAGATTAATTGGAGTGGGTAATTAATTCAGTATTAGCATTTTACGTTTGATGTCTATAGATTGCTTTAAAAAGAGGTTATGGGTTGGATCTATTTGCCTTATTCTTGAAAGAGAGAATAGAGTAAGATATTGGGTTGTTTAGAAATGACATATCTATGAGACCTAAAGGAAATTCTATGCATAGATGCTCTAAGATCGAAAGATGATTAGCGTCAATGAAGATTACTTAGTCTATTCATGAATGTTCATCACTATAGAGCAATACAATAACCCCTATGTGACATTGATTTCCAATCCCCGCACCCTTAGATTGCTTGTTAACTATTTATTTCGTTGAAACATTAGTTTAATTGCGATAATTGATAACCAAAGGTTTATATTAAGTTTTTGGTACCATCCACCCAATTGTTCTTACTATTACAAATGAGCTAATTTAAAGTCCAATTTTCTTGATAAGAAATTCTCTATGATACACCATTCCCTTTGGGATTTGACCCCGACTCTTCGTTGGGTTTGTTTTTCTGACTATGATCTCTCACTTTTTTAATTAGTTTTGAAGGATGATTTGAGCGTTATTGACCATTTGCATGATTTCAATCATGAATTCAAAAATATAAATTTTTGGAATCAAAATCAAAATCTTTGAAATTTGATAGTCTTTTCAATTCCTTTCTCTTGTGATTTTTGAGTGTTTATGAGTCTCGTGTGAGTGTCTTAAAGGTGCTAGGAGTGCATTTTTTTGGACTTATTGTTAACCCAACCCCGATCCCTCAGTTTCTTGATTGCTTTTCAACATTAAGGTTGATTTTCAACTTCTTGTTCTTTTTTTGAGTTAAGAATGAATATAGGGTGTGGACTTGAGCCCTTTTAATGAAATTCGGTGCTTGATTTTGATGGGTAGCATCATATTGTTGAAATTGATATGTACCCATGTTATTTTAATTGTGAATCCTTGTAAGAATGGTTAATCGTAATTGTGTTGGTTAAATTACTGAATTGAATTGATAATTTTGCTGGGTCTATGCCTAATTTAATTTGAGTGAAGTCTTAGTAGCTCAGTGTTAGCCCAAATTGCATGATTTTGCCCAATGATAGATTGGGTGACAACTTTCTTAAGGGAAAATCGTCAATTAGTGTAATGCTTAGTGATAGTTGAGGAAATCTAAGTAACCATGGGTAGAAAAACATATCGGTGGATTGTATTGTTGGGGGGAAAACTAGTATTTGTTGTTTGTGTTGGTTTCTCTGCAAAAATTAGGGACTGGGCTGAAATTTTGTGTTTGGCGAGTTTGTCTTAGCTGACCAAGGAAGTTTGGCGAATTGCCGAGTATGACCCTGCTCACCCTCTTTAGCATGTGCATGGACTTGGGTACTACCCCATTTAACGAGCTTGTCTAAGTCCGCCGAACCCACTTGGAGAATCACCGAATGGGAGAGGACATCGCCCTTGATGCCTTCGAGCTTCCCTTTTGCACTGTTTGTTTCGGCGGACTTGTCTTAGCTCGCCTAAACCAACTTGGCGAATCGCCGAGTTGGCATTCACTTTTCCTTTTATTCCTGAACCCTTCGTAAAATGCTAATGTCCAATTCAGTGAGCTCACTGGAGCTTATCAATCCTATTTGACAATTCACCTTCCCGCTAGGCGAGCCTCAAGAATGTTTTTGAAATGTGTTTCAATTCGCGTTTGAATTCAACTAACATTCACAAATTAGTTGTTAGAATGTGTTCTTTGTAGGTAATGGCAAGAACAAAAGGTAAACATGTGGTTTCCTCCGACAATGAACCAGATAGAGAGCCCTCTCCTCTTCCTTTGAAAAGCAGAAAGGAATCTTTATAAAATATCCTTCTAGGTTTCTCGTACACAACAGCCCAACCCTCAACCCCTACCAATGAGGGTAAGAAAGTGAGGAAACACATCGCTACGAAAAATAATTAAAATCCTCTCAAAGTTTGTGTCATCTCCACAGGATCTAAATCCTGCTTCTCGTGTTCTCCCAATTATAGCTCTAAGGGATTCAGAAAGGCTCAAGGCAGAAGGGGTACGAACCACTCTAGAAGAGCGTCGACTCTCAACTGATAGAGTCATGAGTGAGTGTCCTGCAATATGGGCGGCTATCAAATTCCACAAGCTGGAATAGTTCACAAAAGCCAGGAAGCCATATGTACCAAAGAGGGTACAAGTGTTTTACACTGACCATGCCAAGGGGTTGCCGAAAAATAGAAACGGGACTGTCTTGAAGACAATAGATGAAGTTGAAGTAGCGGGGTAAAATGGTGCAGTGTCACGCCACCGTAATTAACATAGTACTGTGCACCCTGGCTAATCATATTGACGAGTACAAGATCTGGATGACTAAGACGTTGGATGTACTAAAAGAGTGGTTGGCCCCTATAATATCTGACGAGTCTTCACCTTCTTGGATGGCTGAAGGTGTAAAGATAGAGAAGAAAGAATTGAGCATAGTGGTGAGATACGGGTTCGAGTTTTTCAGTAGCAACGTCATGCCGTCCCAAAACGAATCTGTACTCCGGCATCCAAAGGTTGTGTTAGTGGGTTCTATTATTGAGAGGGAGAATATCAATGTAGGAGGCATATTTGTGGAGGAGATATTACCTTAGGCCAGACAAGAGCAAACATCTTTTCCCTTCCTGGTGCTCGTTACTCAACTGCGCGAGAGAGCTGGAGTTTCTTTTAAGGGGAAAACTGATGCCAGGATCACACCAGTATCCTCCAGTGACATTGGGAGGATCGAGGCCGAGTAATTATGGGATGATGCTACTCAGAAGAAGCCGCCACCACCAGACTCTGCTCGTGGTCGACTCTGCAACTCATACATCTGAGACTAGCACACCTGTAGGCAGATATTTCTACACCACACTCCAATGCTACCTCAAGTATTTATGTTCCTGCTGCTGTTGTTTCTACTATGAGGTAAGTATTTCTACACCACACGTCCCTCTTGACCCAAGCATTGATCTATTAGATGGGTAGCCTTGCCCAGTCGGTAGATGTTAGAGCTACCCGCATTGAGAAGGACTTGCCCAAGCTCATTAACCAGGCCATTCAGAAGGCTTTGGCTCCTTTGAAAGAGCAGGTGTTCAAGTGTGAGGGGACGATAGAGGGTAACACATTGAGGCTAGATGATCTAACAATGTAGATTAGAGACTAGGGAGAAGGCTGAGGATAGTTCCGATTCTTTGGACACCCTGAAGGATGAGGTTGCTACTTTGAGGGTAGAGGTGGTCTAGTTATAGTCTATGGACATCTCCATGCTTTGGGGCGAGATTCCCTTTCTTGATTTGCACGAGATGCCTTCCTCTAGTATTACTGAGGCTACTATAGATGTTGAGACTATTGCTGAGGATGATAGTGAGAGGACCGAGGAGGAGTTGGCCGAGGAAATGGATGAGGAAGAGTTGCGACCTAAAGAGCATGGTATTGCTGAGACACTGACCGAGCTGCATGAGACTGTGGAGGTAATCCTTCAAGCTGCCCTAGAAAGATCTCTTCGAGAGACTTAAAAGATTGGGTATAGAGGAGTCACTCGAGACTCTACCATACTTCCTGTTGCTGAGATGGGCACTGATTCCCTTGTTGAGCCTTCCATGTTGCCTCCAGTGATTCTATTGTCGGGCATCGATGCCTCTCTTCATGCTTCTCCACCCGAGACTCTAGATGAGAGTCCTCTGCAGGCATAGCCTGTCAGGGGGACCTTTTCTCTCATCCTCCCAGTATTCTTACTTATTTTGCACTAAGGAGAGTGCATTTTATTTTTTGGTGGGGTGAGGGCCTTCGTGCCAATATTCCCTTTTTGCCTGTATTTTGTTATTTTGTATTTTGAACAATTGTAGTTTGATGTTTGTTTATATTAGAGTGCTCTTTTGGGTAAATGTGTGTCCCTTTACTTCTATTCCGTTCTCCTTTGTTGTTGCAAACCCCATGAGTTCAAAATCGTGAAACGCTTGAAATTTTCATTGATAAATATTTAAGAATAGATCGTGTTCAATATCAATGTCTTAGATAGTACTCATGATGAGCATAATGTAGTGCTTTGGTGTTGCGAGAATGAAATCGATGTGGTTACACCTTTTATCGATCTCTTTGAATCTTTTGTTGACTAGTTGTATTTTGATGTGAGCCTTGCAATGAACATTGCACGTACGCTTCTGATCTTTTTTCAGGATTTGCTATATGAGTGTAATTTGAAGTGCCATGTGTGGTGAGGTTTTACTAGAAAACATGCATCTGGAGTCCTAAAATTTGACTTGTTAGTCCAATTATCTGAATCTTGGTAAATGTGAGACATGATCTTGGGCAAAAATTCAACAAGGGAAACAAATTGTCCATACAGCCTTTATGTCTACCTTGTGAGGGTGTGAATCCATGTTGGCACCATTTGAGCCTAACTTATTTGCTGATAACAAAAAGAAGCCTCTTGAGCCAAATTATCCCTACATTCTCACCAAAAATTGCTTTTTGAAGCATTGTGATGTTTGCATAGCCAATTTAGGCCAAAATCCTAAGTTGGGGGGTGTGGAAATGAAGGATGAATTAAAGCCAAGTGAAGGGCAAAGGAAGAAGAAATGAGACTCAAATCTAAAAGTTGTGCAAAAAGAAGGAACCCCTCCCTATAAAAAAACATGTGTATCATCATTGTGATTAAAATAGCTTGGAAAATTAAAAATGGAAAAAAGAAGTGAAAGATATAAATGGAGATTCTAAATAAATTGAGTAGAAAGTCAAGATTTGAGTTCTCTAATGAAAAAGAAGAAAAAAAAACTTGAGAAGAGGTGATGATAACTGCAACAATGCTTTCAAATTGTATAAGTCACCAATCCAAATTGACCACACCTTAACCCTAAGCCCCATTACAAGCCTGAAAGACCTTAAGATCTTACATGAAATAGGTTGTTTGATGATTGGAAAATATGGACAAACCTATGGGACAAAGCTTGCACGTGTTTCTCATTTGAGAGAGTGAGAATTGCATTGATTCCTACTGCATTTGTTTATTTGCTTCATAAGAGAATGAAATTGTTCTTGATGTAAGGGCACTTCAATGTATTTGTTGAAACATGTTCTTGCATTAGACAAGAAGTTAAAATGAGGTTGCGTTTGTGTTGAGACTAGCTAGTCATCATTTGAAGCTTATTGATCATGATTTAGGGTAACATTCTATTGAAAGAAATCTTGCTATGGCGCTTGCATGTTAGCTCTTATTGAATACTATTGTAGACACCCTTATTGAGCTTATTATGTTCTTGATTTACTTGAGGACAAATTAAAGTTTAAGTTTGAGGTGTTGATGAGTTATAGATTTTCACTTATTTGAGGTCATTTAGCTCAATAATCAGCACCCGCAATGCCTACATTTGTCCTTTTTTAATCAAATATTGATGATTTGAAGCTATGAAGGCAACTGGACAAGTCAAGGACTGAAGTTTGAAAGAATGGCCAAAAATACAAAATGAATTGCAAAGTGAACATTGTTGATCGCCTAACATGAAGGAAGGATCGCCAAATGAGCACGACCTCTCCCAAAATGACAGTCCATAGCATTTGTGACTACCAAAGAATGTCAACGAACATTAGTGGAAAAGGCGATGCCCCGAATGTAAACGTCGGTCCTGATGCACATCACCCAGAGTGACAGTGTGCAAGAGAAAGATTTAATGCTCGAATAGTGAATCAAGGTGGTATTCAGAGATTCATCGAACATGAAATGCTGACTTGATCGAGTTCACCAATTAAGGTTCAAACACTTGAAGCCTAGATCAGCACAAGGCGAGTTGCGGAGCATAGGGTGAGTCACCTATCAGGTTCGGTGAGCCTATCTAATGTCACCGAGTTGGTTACAAAGTAGATTTTGGGAAAGTAAAAATATCCCAAAGGATAAAAATTTTATGGAGTTCGGATACTAATAGTAGAGTGAGTTCAATGTAGTTTTGTGAGAAGTGAGAATACTTTACCTTTAAAAGAACAATTTTCTAGTCTTTTGGAGCTTTACAATTTGAAGCTTGAATTTGATATATTGAAGTTGAATCCCAAGTGGGTTTACTATTAATTTCTTGATTTAAGTTACCTATGGATGCTTTCATGGAAGGTATACTTTCTTTACTTTTTGTGATGGTAGCTAAAATTTCATGATCTAGGGGTTTTCAGTTGGGGTTGGGTGTTGATTTAATATAGTGGGCAATGTTCTATGTTCTCTTTTGTTGTTGTTCATGCATAAATTTAGTCTAATTACTACAGGGTTAATTTATGGATTAATAGTGCAAACTTAATTCCTACTTCTGATCATCGGTTGATGCTTGGAAGAGATTAATTGGAGTGGGTAATTAGTTCAATAATAGAAATTTAGGTTTGATGTCTATGGCTTTCTTGAAAAAGAGGTTATTAGTCGGATCTATTTGCCCTAGTGTTGAAAGAGCGAATAGAGTAAGGTATTGGGTTGCTTAGAAATGGCATATATATATGAGACCGAAAGGAGATTCTATGCATAGATGCTTTGAAATCGAAAGATGATTAGTGTGAATGAAGATGAATTCGCCTATTCATGAATGTTCATGACTATAGAGAAACACAATCACCCCTATGTGACATTGATTTCCAATCTCCGCACCCCTTGATTGCTTTTTAAATCCCGATTTCGTTTGAATTTTAGTTTAGTTGCAATAATTCATAACCAAAGCTTTAGATTAAGTTGGTGGTACATCCACCCAGTTGTTGTTACTATTAAAACTGAGCTAATTTGAAGTCCAATTTTCTTGATAAGGAATTCTTTACGATATAGTATTCCTAGTGGGATTCGACCCCGACTCTTCGTTAGGTTTTTTACTGGCTATGACCACTCACTCTTTTAATTGGTTTTGGAGGTGATTTGAGCGTTATCGAAAATGGCGCCGCTTTTGGGGAGTGGTGGTTCACAATTCTAATTCATAAATTAGATTTTCATTTGGTTTACTTGTAGTAGATTTGTTGTTTGGTGTTGTTGTTGGCTGATATGCAGGTTGGAAAAATGAGTGACAATGGGAGTGAAAATGACGGTCACTATGGTCAAAATGACAACATGATTGATTTCAATGACATGCCTATTAATGTCATTTAAACCACGGGAGAAATCCGGATACCTCCTACAACCTGGTGGATGGTGTTTCACATCAACATAACTATTATACAATTGCTCTAAGTGAAAGAATTTTTTTGGGGTCTAGCTCATGAGGATCCCCATGAGCACCTTAGGAATTTCAATGAAGTATGCAAACCTTGTGTTTTCAAAAATATCTTCCCAGAATCCATAAGGTTGAGGTTATTCCTGTACTCCATAACAGGAGGCTACAAGATGGTTGGCAGAGTTTCCAAATGATTCTATTACTTTGTGGGATGAATTAACTGAGGAATTCTTGGAAAGATTCTTTCAACCCTCGAAGATGGTTAAACTTTGTCTCCAAATCAAAAATTTCAAATGTGTTGAGGGTGTGCATTTGCATTAAACATGGCAGAGGTTCAAGAAGTGTCTCTGGCAATGTCCAACGCATGGTGTTCCAGACAATTTGTTGCTGCAATACTTTTATTGTAGCCTTGATTCAATCAATATAGGTGTGTCTGATCAATTAGACTACGGTGGATTGATGAGACAACCATATGATGTAGCATATTTGTTTCTAGATAATATGACTAAGGTTAAACGAGCATGGCATACTAGAGAGGTACAACTGCCTCTTCTACAAGTGGGTTTGGGCAAAGAACAAGTCGAGAAGGACCATGAATGGGATGAAAACATGGCCAAAATGATGACCCAAATCGATTTGTTGTCTAAGAAAATCATGGGAGGTGGAACCAGGTTGGTAAATGTGGTTTGAACCAATTGTGGGCACTGCCTGGATGATGACAAATTCGAGCCATTATACCATCAGGAAGTTCAATACTTGGGAAATCAAGTGGGGGGTTCTCACAACAATTATCAACGACAAGGTGGAAGCCAAGGTTGTAACAAGGGTAGATATGGTGGTTGGAA